>JACXGJ010000334.1:0-64760 GCA_016801105.1 Esox niger
GGGTTAGGGTAGGAGGGCGAGTGAAGGTAGGAGAGCGGGTAAAGGGGCTGTTTAGAGTGTAGGCTGGTGCAGGACTTGGCCGGGGCTTTCTGTCCACGCTGGGAATAGGACATGTTGAATAATGCAGAGTCGAGTCATCTATGTCGTCGTTTTCCGCCACTGGATGCAGACGCGTCCCGAGGTCCGCGTGTGCGTGTGTGTGTGTGTGTGTGTGTGTGCGCACAGTGTGTGTGCAGTGTGAAGGGCTCACGGCTCACTGTTACAGTTTAATTCCTCCATGTTTCCGTTACCGCTAAGCTGGGGGCCATCAGAGTTGATGCGACATGACAGCCCACTAGAACCAGCTACAGTCAGAAGGAATTAAGCAGTAATTGAGTAAATCGTGGAATTTGTTAACTGTCATTAGCCATAATTAAGATGGTAGTAATGATGGAAAACCGAAACGTTCGATACCAGTTTTTCTGACTCTACTACTAAGTCTTCTACCAATGGAAAACTGGGCCGTTATCTGTATCAGCATTCTATCATTTTTATTAGAGGCACTGCACGCTTAGAGGGTGGTGCTAATTTGTAATATGATCATAATTGCTTCTCCATCTTTTTTATGGATTTAGTTAGAGGATTTCTTTGCATGCATGCCTGAATACTGGCCTTGATTCATTAGTGTTTAATAACCCCAGGCCTGTGATTCCCTCCAGCTTGTAGTCGGGCCTTGGTGGACCCGCTGCAGTCAAATCTAGTCTTCCTCCCAACCTGAAAAGACACGTCTTACTGAAGGCTGGCGATACAATGGGCACAGTCACAAATGGCGCTCAATATTTAATGAGCGTCAGGGAGAGTTTCGACTTGTGTTCTTAATTCGCGGCGACGTCCCTCTTTCACGCTGCAAATCCCCCCGAAATCACACTTTGGCCAAGGTGTACCTGCTGGCTAAGCATAACCACTGAAATAGTCATAAGCAGCCCCCTATAAATTCTCCCCAAAAGCCTTATTGGAGGTGAAATTGAGATCATTAAGGTCAGTGAAAAGCTCGCAGGGAAGTAAACCACGCGGTGATGGAAGGTTTAGTCTGTTGACCGACTACAGCCATAACTCTCTTCTGTGCTCCTATGTTCTCTGCTTTTGACAGGTTGGTCTCAAATAATGTTTTCTGGAGGGCGGCTCTATATAATTGAGGACCTTCCAGTGGCTTCTACGGCGAACTTGGCTGAACCTCATTAAATGTTCTTCCTATACCATCTGCCCTTAGGCTGCGTATGTCAATGCTTTACCGGGATATTTCGGCAAACTATAGACCCATCAGTATATTAATGGGATAATAAAGAATGTGGGCGCGGCGTATTGTGATGCATCAGGTATTGATTGTCGATAATGGAATAAATGCATAGTTCTACATATTTTGATGTAGTATGGTATATCGTGTATATTATTAAATCATATCACTGTTTCCCGTTTCGATGTTTCTAATTTCTGTAGTGAAACTTGGCTCGCCGAATGAGTTAGCGTTTCTGTTCACACTGGGGAGAAGTTCCCATGGGGTGGGTTTAAGCAATGCCCATCTAGCCATGTAGTATGAGAAACTACAAATGAACAGGGAAACAAACTTTCAAGTGACTCCACATGCAAAATATACCGCAAAAGGGGGATATCATTGAGCACCCCTTTCTACTTGATTGGATGAGCTTATTGTGCTAAGGTTCTTAAGCAGGGGATTTTTAAAGGATTTGTTAAATGGATATCCTGGTCACGTGTGAAATTAGTTCTCAACACCTGGAGGAGTTTAATCACACACAGAAAGCATGAAAAATCGAAAGGAAAAGTGGCAACCGTTTTCTGTCACCATTTTAGGAAATGGTAAGAAAAATGTGACATTTAGTGTTGTCTCGAAGGACAACATTGAAATATTCCATTGGACAGATACGTTATGACCCCAGAGAGATTTAGCTGTGGTAGAGACCTTGATAAACTCCTCTCTGCATAGGCCTGTTTGAGTTTGATTGTCGTAGAGATTAAAGTGCCAAAATCTGATCTCATTCTCTGTGTACACACTCTCTCACCTAATCTCCTTCACTATGCGCGCACCGTTCAGTACAACAATAGGACGAAATCCTGATCTCTCCTATGACCAGCCAGCTATCATGGCTCCGGCCAAACCTCGCCCTCCTGGACTCTGGAAAAAAAAATGTATTCAAATCAGAGCCAAAGCTTTGGTTTTTTATTTGCCTGTCTGCAGTCTAAATATTTGGCTGGTGGATGAGAGATAACAAATGCTAGCGGCAAGGCCCATGTGCAGTTTTTCTTAGCAGCCCTGTTGTAAAAACCTCCCAGTACTTTTATAGCCTCATTAACTATACGGTACACAATCAATGCTGGAAGTTTTTCCATTTCATTCCTCTGTTTATATATTTGCCTAATTATTCCAGGGCGCTGACTGCTTTGCATGTGTTTGGATGCATATCATTTGTATGATTCTGTCAATATATGCAATTGGTTTTGAAATACAGTTTGGTTGAGAGGGTCGAATTGAGAGTGATGCCAATGTTGAATGTGTTTGACGAAGGACAAAATTGGAATGTCTACAAATATTAACCCTGGACACAAGGATGTCTAATCTACAGTGAATAGGATGGTTTTGAATTCAAGAGGCCTGCCAAACTCCTTCAGCCCAGACCCTTTTGTCTACATTTAGTGTGGTAAGCTACAAATCTGTGATTTGTATTATCACACACACACACACACACACACCTAAGAATACTTTGTTGTATAGGAATACCATTAAACATTGAGTTGGCTCAACCCGCCTAAGTGCTTCTCTCGGCATGCACACAGCTACGGCGTATTTTGAGAACTGGTGTTTAAGAATGTCCAACCTTAGGGTGTGCTTAGCGTCTTGTGTTTTTAGGCTGTGAGATCATTTCATCACGTAGTGGTGTCAACCTACCACCCATGGGCGACTCATTTGAATGTCTTACTGCATGGTTCCACCGAACCGTCACCAAAAGTCTTCCAGATAACAACATCCGGAGTGAAGTCTCGACTGAATGAATGTGTCTGTTCGGATGCTGCCCGCGTCTGGCTGTCTGTGTGTTGTGGACCCAGTACAGTAATATTGAGGACAAGTGTTCCATTGTGGTTGAACATAAACCCGCTTTGTGTTGCGGGTGGGAGATCTGGCGCTGGGTTCATTTGCCTGGACTAAATGAATGGCTGATCTGAATCCGCCTGTCATTGGCTCTGCTGGGACGGAGGGAGACAGTTGCCTCCAGTTACAAACCAACCTCTCATTCTCCATTAAGACTTGGTCCTATAGAGCACCATCCAAATATAGCTTTAAAAGATACGAGTTACATATCACACCGTATTCAAGGTTTAAATGCCTTTTTCCTTCGATACATTTGGAACTGAACACTTAATCTGCTATTAGAAGCTCAATGTTTCAGTTTGCGAATGTGCTATGCTGTTCACCTGTGTGTATTTTCCCTATGGATTTTAACATACTTACGTGTGCTTTAGTTGTAAGGAAGTAGGTGTTCACAGAAAATGTTTCTATTTTCTCAGCACATTTCAAATCTGACACTGTGTTGTACTGTATGGGTGCATCTGCTCGGCTGTGAGCTGTTGATGAGAGATGTCGTTAAGTTAACAGAGAAAGATAGTTTCGCTCTATGAAACATGATCTTCTTAATCTTTCTTCCCAGATCTGGAGAGGATGGCGGGCTCCCTTAACTATTACCTGTAGTTGTTCAGTCCATCTGCTTGTACATGATTGATGAGATGTCACTAAGCAAACCGCGATTCCCCTGTGCTCTGCTTGACAGCAACAAAGCCAGACTGTAACATCCAATAAAATCCTTCTCTGTTCATATTGGTTCCATTCCACCTCAGCACTAATTAATTATTTTTTTATTTTGTTTCCTCAGGATATAGACCCACGCCTCAACTGGAGTTGATTTATCTGTGGAAGACCTGCCGCAAATGGCTGCCCTGCCTGCATCACCGAGATGGAAAACAGGATTGTCAATATGATGCGGCCTGACGAATAGCGGCAAGTGAAGATGTCGCCTCCGCTGCTGTGAAATCAATGGGGAGTACTTGCCAATGCGAAGAGCCTTTGAAGGTTTTGACAGCTGCACGTTCGGGAGGCCCGATACTTTGCCTTTGATTGTACGCCTTGCCTGTAAGCGGATCTAAAGTGGATTGTTGCTGCTAGCGCTGCGTTGCCGTGAAGCCCTGTTTGAGTGTGTTTCTGCTGGTGAGGCAAAGGGAGCATGCCCCCTCAGAGGCCCGGCCGTCTGAGGCTGCACCCCACCTGGAGGCCCATGCAGCCGCGGCTGGGCGTAGGTTTGGGCCTGGACCTCACCTTCCTGCTCTGGATACTGAGCCTTGCCCAGCAGGCCCTGGTCACGGCCTCACAGAAACTGGACGAGAGCGACCCGGTCGTCGCCACCGTCTACGGCAAACTGCGTGGTGTCAAGAAGGAGCTCAATAACGAGATTCTGGGACCTGTCGTTCAGTTCCTGGGCGTGCCCTATGCCGCGCCCCCCACAGGCGAGAGGCGCTTTCAGCCCCCAGAGCCGCCCATCTCTTGGCCGGAGGTCCGCAACGCCACGCAGTTCGCCCCGGTCTGCCCGCAGACCATCGTGGAGGGTCGACTCCCGGACGTCATGCTGCCTGTGTGGTTTACTAACAGCCTGGAGATAGTGTCTTCTTACGTACAGGACCAGAGCGAGGACTGCCTTTTCTTAAACATATACGTCCCCACAGAGGATGGTGAGTTGACAGTGATACCGAACGAAAGGGAAAACACACGCAGAGCAACCAGCCATTTTGAATTGTATTCCTGTCTGTTTTTCTGTGCTGGCAGCCGAGTGAGAAAAGCATGATCTCTGCATGTTTATTATATGCATGACATTGCTTCTGTGTGCGGGAATGTGTGTGCGCGGGTGTTTTCGCTCCTCGTGTGTGCGCCTCTGTGTAAGGGTGTGTGCAGTCGGCGTGTGGTTCGTGTGAGCGACTGACTGAGCGTGCGGGCTGGCGAGCGTGTGGCTGTTCATCAGTCTCCCGATTCCTCCCACCACTCGCACACCCCCTCCCCTTCCACCACAGCACGTCCATCCAGGTGAGACCCCCCCCCCCGGCTCTTCCTCCGTTCACCCTCATCATCTGTCCATTGTGTGTAGGCACAATGAATAGGGCTCATCAACGAGGAAGCTCATGTAAATGATGAATATCGATTGACTAAGCAATTGATTGATGTACTTGAGCCAGTAAGAGCAACACTCTCTTTCTCTCTCTCTCTCTGTTAACACATTCTTTGTCCTTCCCCGGCAGTCAGATAGCTGTGTTGCATGCTCCAACTGTGCTTAACGGGAGCTCCATGTTATTTTTTAGTTCTTCTATTCATTTTACAGTCAAAAGAATATCCAAGGAATGTGCCAGGAAACCGGGCAAGAAAGTATGTAGACCGGGAGGTATGTATGCACTGGAATTAATAACAGAGAATACAGAGGAGGGTATTCCCGAAAAGTGCCCACCTGCATGGGGCCAGCTGGAGATAGGAGTCTCCCATTGCCCGGGGTGACACTCAGCTGAAAGGAGAGGAGGTGGGGCCCCTCCGATTGGCTGCCAGGTCCCAGGTCAAAGGGTCCTGTAATTGATGACGTGTGTGAGAAGTTAACTGTGGAGAGATGACGGACACTCTTAAATTAGATGGGCGCGCGGTGAACCCCACGGAGTCTAATCTCAATTAAAAGGGATGGTATCTCTGATCCATTGGCTTGCTCCGGCCGTATCGATCATAGCTTCATCAAGATAATGTCCTCCGGGCTCCCTCCCCGCTCCTCCTCTCTCTCCCGCCCTCTCTCGCCTTCATGCTCTGTTCTGCTGGCTGCATTGGGCATCGCCTCCTTCTCTGGGCCGGTGACACTGCCCTTGATCAGGCATGTAGCATTAATCCACCCACCCACCCCTGGCAGGCAGGAGGCGCTCATTAAACAGCCTCACTGCTCTCTCTCCTCTCCGCTGAGTAATAAGACACACGGGGCAGGGCAACCCCTCTTTAACCCCCCACCCCCCGTAGATCTGAGTCCTGGGATGTAACACTCCAACAGTGTTCTACCTTCCACATCGTCTCAGGAATTTCATGTCACTAGCCGGCCTCCATGCTAAACAGAAACCCTGGAATGAACCATGAATGTGTAGTATTTTTGTAAACGAATTGCTCCAATCCGTTTAAGGGGTGCAGGTACTCAAATGACGTTCACAAACTAATCCTATCATAGCACGACCACTCTGGTTTCATACCGTTTGACCTCTCCTTCTGCCAGTCAGAGACATTATGTATATTTATTTTTACACACATACACATACACACACATACAGGATACAGAAAGACTATGACAGAGTGTCTGATGCCAACTTTCAATGTTTTCTCCTATCAGTGGTAAATTTATGATGCAAAAACTGCATTGAATGTGTTACATTTCTTTATCCCCTGAAATGACACAGCCTTTTTACTGTTAGTGCTATTTATTTTAGGGCTACATCGGTGTAGCCGTGTCATGGAGATGAGATGATGTTTTGGATTGGACTCCACCAGTTGCATCACGCTGACATGTCTGAGCCATTTTTTGGCACTGATCACACAGCACTTTGCCACTGCAATTATCTACTCACCCAGTATTTGGGGTCACTGTGGAAGCACACAGAATCAAGATAATGACTATCCCCCAGTGACTGCACTAAGGCAATGAAGACTCATGTTTTGTGCCTTTTGTATCTTGTATACATTTGTTAGCAGGCTAACTGTCATAAAGACCACATTGTTAACAGGATTTCAACACATGAGATTTTCTCAGACTCATTGATTTTTTTTTTTGTGATTTGCCACCTTGATAATGTAGATCTTTTCAGTCATGGATAGAATTAATTCAATGTTCCGCTTCAGAATATAGGATTATAAAAGAAAATCACATTTTAAACTGAGCGTTTGGTGTTATTTCAGTCCAAAGCTCCTTGTTAATGGCAGCATCGGTTGATACATTGACATTTTAACTGAACATAGTACACCACATCTTTTGATGTGGTAGTAACATGAATCAATATTATGACATAATGTACTGTAATATTATACAATATTAGGATATGCCAGCTCTCATCCATCAGAATAAGACAAACACATGATGTACTCATCCACTCAAAGTTAGATTCTCTTCTGAATTGGCACCCAGAGTGAGGGCTCTGCTAAGCTGATTCCCTATCCACAAAAATATTGGTTGGGTTGCTTTCTGAATTGGCATCGACATTGACCTTACAACATAGCTCATTTAGAATAAATCTTTGTTCATGTGGAAAGTCGTGAAGCTGAAAATAAGTTCTTTCTGCCAGCTCTGTAATAGACATGAGCATGGTTGCTACAGACTACGGTTCAGTTGTCATAATAACAAACAGCATTCACTGGAAATAATCCTTTAAGTAGGCCTGCAGGTCTGTACATAACTGAACCCAAGTGCAGTTAATGTCAGGAGGATGATGGCAGATTTTTTTGCAATAGGATTGGTCACTGGGTGGTTTGTAAGCTACAAAGGTATTGACAGTTTCCCGTGGCAATGCCTGGATACACTGTGACATGGGTTAGTTTTAATTAGAGTCTAATGGCTCTGTATGCCTTAACATCCAGATTGTCAATAGTACAATAAAAAAACTTCCCCCTCACTCCCTTCTTCCATTTTTGAGGCCTTGTCCCAGTTTTCTAATGGTTGAAGGGAGATTCCTGTGGGAGTAGCAGGCCCTCGGATGAAGGCAGGAATAGTTTTTACAGCTCCAGTACCATTCCAGCCTTCTCCCGTCTCTCAGGAGAGAAGCCTGGGCTAAAGTTCTGTCTGTTTATAGAGGTGTGGTGTTACTTTGTTCATGAGGGGTGAAGCTCTATAGTAGAGGTTGGTAACTAGATATAGCTGCCGGATGATTTATGTCACCACAGCCTGGACCACATTTTAATCATTATTGGCAATTTGTGTTCTGCAAATTGACTAAATCTAAGCCCAGAAATTAAAAATGTTGTACACTGATTATATTATTACTATATTTTGGACCAGACATTTAAAAAAGGAACGTTTTATTGGTGACATGATGAGTTTGAATGATTTTACAGTCCAAGCATATAACAAAAAAAATTACTGGGAGAACAAAGGAAATGGCTGCCAGGTCGGTTTGGGACACAGTACATCTGTTGCAGACTAGTGCTCTATACTGCTTATTGATAGGTAAATATGTACAGTGGGGAGAACAAGTATTTGATACACTGCTGATTTTGCAGGTTTTTCTACTTACAAAGCATGTAGAGGTCTGTAATTTTTATCATAGGTACACTTCGACTGTGAGAGACGGAATCTAAAACAAAAATCACATTCTATGATTTTTAAATAATTAATTAGCATTTTATTGCATGACATAATTATTTGATACATCAGAAAAGCAGAACTTAATATTTGGTACAGAAACCTTTGCTTGCAATTACAGAGATCATACGTGTCCTGTATTTCTTGACCAGGTTTGCACACACTGCAGCAGGGATTTTGGCCCACTCCTCCATACAGACCTTCTCCAGATCCTTCAGGTTTCGGGGCTGTCGCTGGGCAAAATGGACTTTCAGCTCCCTCCAAAGATTTTCTATTGGGTTCAGGTCTGGAGACTGGCTAGGCCACTCCAGGACCTTGAGATGCTTCTTATGGAGCCACTCCTTAGTTGCCCTGGTTGTGTGTTTTGGGTCGTTGTCATGCTGGAAGACCCAGCCACGACCCATCTTCAATGCTCTTAATGAGGGAAGGAGGTTGTTGGCCAAGATCTCACGATACATGGCCCCATCCATCGTCCTGTCCCCTTTACAGAAAAGCATCCCCAAAGAATGATGTCCTCTCGTGTAGTTCTGGGCTGATCCCTCACGTTCCTCATGATCATTGATGACCCACGAGGTGAGATTGACTGTCATCTTGAACTTCTTCCATTTTCTAATAATTGCACCAACTGTTGTTGCCTTCTCACCAAGCTGCTTGCCTATTGTCCTGTAGCCCATCCCAGCCTTGAACAGGTCTACAATTTTATCCCTGATGTCCTTATACAGCTCTCTGGTCTTGGCCATTGTGGAGAGGTTGGTGTCTGTTTGATTGAGTGTGTGGAGTTTAAACAGTTGCAGTTAATACAAGTAATGAGTGGAGAACAGGAGGGTTTCTTAAAGAAAAACTAACGGTCCTGTGAGAACCGGAATTCTTACTGGTTGGTAGGTGATCAAATACTTATTTCATGCAAATGAATTATTTAGAAATCATAAAATTTGATTTTCTGGATTTTTGTTTTAGATCTCGTCTCTCACAATTGAAGTGTACCTATGGTAAGAATTACAGACCTCTATGTGCTTTGTAAGTAGGAAAACCTGCAAAATCAGCAGTGTATCAAATATTTGTTCTCCCCACTGTATGTATCCTCCTCCCGTGCACCCAGACAGGGACTCTTGAACGAATTCCTGAGGATTTGCTACCTGGAAACAGCAGTGCTAGCTATATGTCTGTGTGTGTGTGTGTGTGTGTGTGTGTGTGTGTGTGTGTATACTGTACAGTAGGTTTGGTGCTGAAAATATTGGTGGTATCAGGTGTTTCAGTTGCTCTGTTGAAGAGGAAGAAGCAGACCTGTTTTTGTATGTGGTTTGTCCTGGTAATTGTGAAGTTGCAGACTTTTCTGTTCACATCCCCACTGCCATGTTCTCTGAGAGGTGATTTATTCCAGTTGTGATTGTGAAAATCACCTGTAGTTTCTGCTAAGTGTATTCAATTTCAACTGAAGTGTCCAGTGGTGGGCTCAGCATTTTGTTTTATTTCAGTGGGTGGAATAAAAATCAGTCTGTGAGTGAAGGAATTAAAACTTGGTGGACAGTGAGAATGCTCTCAATGTTATTCATGGTGGATTGTATTCTCTGAGGACTGCAGGGTTTATTATGTGCACATCAAGGTTTTTGCCACCACAGTGTTCAATACTGTGCTAGTTGATGGACTGCTCAGGAGATGAACTCTAGACAATCATTGGGGATAAAATGAAATGTTAATTTTCAACCGATTGATTTTGAATCCACAAATGACGTGTCAGTTGCACTCCAGGCATAAGATGTTTTTTTATTCCAGGTAGATATTTTATTCCAGGTAGATATGTTTTCAGTTCCTGGTTGAATCTTCTGATTCCAATAGAACTCCTGGGGTTTCAGGTAGATGCTGACACAGGAATGAAAGGAATACAGTTTTATTCCCGTCCTGTAAATATTTTTCCCATACTGTCCAGATTCTGCAAACTTATATAACTGCAGAACTTTCACATCTGGTCCCATGCTCATTGACTGAAATCAGTCCTATTCTTAATAAAACCTTGCTGCAAAACAAAAAAGTGTATCTTTGCATTCTTGTACCATAAAATTCGACCATAGGGGATTTTTACATTTGCTTCAAAAAGTATTTTTTTTGTGTAGGCTTACTACTCCCTGACATTTTAATAAATGTGAAATATCTATTTGACAAATGGACTTAGTCAATAGTATAATAGCACAGTGTGTCTAAAGCGAGGATGAGGATAACCTAAATCAATGCAAACTGAAATGGACTGACAAGGTTACAATGGGGAATATCTCTGTCATAGGCATCAATTTTGAAGAATCTAAGAAACATCAGCTTAAAATATTTGATGTCTTCTGGTATTTTTTGGTTGTATTCATGCTAGTAATATTTTTTTTTTACATATGGCCCCTTTAATTGAAGCAAATATGTTGTCACTTGTCCTGATTTACACGGTTATCGGCTGAGCCAGTGTAAGCCTGAACAAAACTGACCTTATCTAAAGTGATTCTGGATTTCTTATGGGGTTTAATGAATGAAATGTGAAAAGAACCAGTAGGACATTTTGTCGCTTGGTTTTATGGGGATTATGATGTGTGGACTATTTCAGTTTTGAGTTCGCTGATAAGAAATAAATATATATATTTTTTAAATAGTAGTACAGATATATTTTGTTTACAGAATACAACTAAAAGGTCTACTAACTAAAAGTTACAAATACCTTGCCAATGTAGCGATTCCGGATGGAGGCAGGACAAACGCAGGAAAACGGAGGACATTTAATATAGAAAATAAACAACGTTACATATGGTGAAAACCTCAAAAAAGACCGACTACACACAAAGAACTAAAAAAGGCCCTTGATCAGGGAAACAGTTGCAGGCAATAATCAACAAAAACAGGTGCCCGCAATGGAGAGAGGGCGTTGGATTAACTGGCAAAGCAAGCATGCGGTGTCAGGACGTGACAGCTAATTCCACAATCCCCTGGTTTAGGAGAAACTAAAAACTACTGCATTAGCAACTCTTGCCTAGTTTAGCTACAGTGGAGGATAGGTGTGGAGGATATACGGTGTAAAATGTAAATGATCTGAGGATCATCAATTAATTGGCCAGATATCTCCTAGTAGTTGTCAACTGCTTTAATGTGGATTGAGTTTAGTGACCTTTTGAATTTGATTGGACAATTACATGCTACGTGCTTTATTTGGCTTCAATAGAAAACAAATAAAAAAATTAGGGATGTGTTTCGATTTGTCACATCCTTTATGAATATACAGTTCAGACTATTCTGTTAAAACACTGCCAATTACCAATAAACCAGTAATAACCTTTGCCCCTTCTCTGCAATTTGCACCAGCCTGTCACCTTTTCTGTTAAAAAGAAATATGAACAACTGGTGCAGCTGGAGGGTTTGATTACCATCTACAGTTCCAAACTGTTATCAAATACAATATATATGTAATGTATTTATTAACATTTTTTAACAATTTAAGGGAGAACAATGTACATACAATGTCTTGGCATTAAGTTCTGCTCCTCTAGGGTAACTCACTGCCCACACGTTGGTATTTATACAGTAGTACTAAGAAAAACATCACCATTATATACAAAATATCAGGCCCCATAGCAATGAGCACCCCCACAAAGGAACACAAAACCAAACCGGTGGAGACAGGGGTAACCCCATCAGCATATCAGATACAGTAACATGATGATTAAATAGACAGGTATGAAATCTGATAATGTGATAGTAGCGATCCAATATCATCTGAACTTTTCAGATGAAATCCCAAACCGTTCTATACGGAAACAGATAAACTGGGAATGTGTGGGTGCTTTCTGGGGTGTATATTTTGGGGGAGGGGGGGTCAGATATTAAGGGTAATACTTATAACCCAAAGAGCTCCTAAATGTGACAGGGATAGCCCAATAGCCTTTTTGGGACGCTTTTATCAGAGTGTAGGCGTCACACTCATTATACAGCTACACAACCAATCTAATATTGCTTTCTGTACCATTTGTTTCTCAAAAATGTTGTTTTACTGCAGTGTAAAAATGCATTGCAGGCTATCATGGATATAAAAAAGATAATGTTGGAAAAACGTAGATATTGCTGCCCGAGAAGTAACAGCTTTTGACAATAGTTTCAATTTCATATTCACAGACATTCTTGATGGGCTTTTCCAAAATGTTACTACACCATGTAATGCAATAGGGCCATTTACTCCCACGATGATGGACAACATTTAACAATGGCATTGCAATGAGTAGAGAGGGAAATCATTTCTCCATTTAGTTTGTTTTCCTTCAAGCAAATAGTAGCCCTACTGTATAGTACTGTGATGTAGAGACACAAACACTATACATTAGTTAGTATACATATCTACTTGACTCATTCATAAAATAGTGTAATCTGATGGCCTATTCCTCGGAACTCTGGAGCCGGATTGAATAGAATAGTGTCTCTTTAAGAATAGAATAGTGTCTCTTTAAGAATAGAATAGTGTCTCTTTAAGAATAGAACAGTGTCTCAGTCCCGGATGTTCACTGCTGCAGTGGAGGAGAGGGAGAGAAATAGAGAGAGAGAGACCGCTGGTGATATAATGTTTGGACCGACATGGTCGGTGGCAGCAGTGATAAATTCTGAAACGCCAATTCACTGTGGCCCATTTTAAAGGGCCAGTCCACACTTTAGTGCAGAGCTGCTGTGTGTGCCTCATTTGGCTCTTTTGTTTAACTACATTGGAAAGCTGTTTAAACTTCATCTTTCTTGACTTCAAATCCACTAATTGCCAAAGGACATGTGTGTGAGAAGACTTGGAGACGGAATGCCAATGCTAATGGCAACCTGTGATCAATCCTGTGAGGGTACAGCAACCTAGATTTCAGGAAGATGCAGGATTGAAAAACGGCTTGTTTGTTGGTTCGGTGACTGATAAAACCCCACAGGGAACCTTTTAATTAATAGGTGTTATACAGGCTGTATATCATGGATATCTGAGACCATAAACTCAGGATATCCTGTCCTGTGCCTGACAGGACAGAGCATTTTTTGTATTTGCATTATAGTCCAGAAGTTTGTCATTATACATTAACCAGTTGCCATTGATAGTTCTACATCAGTTTGAGCCCATTTAATTGCTGTCAGGATGAGTATTTACATAACAGGTCCAGAGCATCAGGCTTTTTTTTCTGGCTACCAACTGTGCAACCATTCTTGTGATCGGGAATATTAAATTTGGTTTTAGCTGAGTGCCAAGTCACTTTAATTACGGTTTATGCTAAATCGTGGAGCGTCAGAGGAAACAGACTGTGTGCTGCACTTGGCCCTGTTCCCGGCTGAGCACAGTGCATTTTCTCATAAAGTAAGTGACAACTATTGAACCTGGCGACGAAAGGGAGGGGGCGAGGGAAAGAGAGCGGGTCGGAGCGACAAGCTGTTGCAGATGGCTACCGTGCCGGGGAATCTAAGTAAATGCAGGCTTCACCTTGACTTGACAATGGGAACCAGGCAGAGCTACTGACCCAGAAGGTTGATCACTAGGCTCCAAGTTTATCTTCCAGCTGCTTCCCCTAGTTCCCAGCTCATAATCCATCTCTCATGTACAGCCTGCCTGTTTACCGTAGTCACATATGAGGGGGAGAAAGGTCATTGGCACTCTTTCGCTCTCATGTAGACACTCGTTTGTAATATTTACGGTCCCCCATAACTAATACGTTTAAATGACAGAGAGGTTAGTGCTGGAATAAGGAGTAATACGATGTAATTTGCACATGCGGTTGTCCATAAATCATTTAGCCAGGAGCCTCCTTCTACTAAAGGTGTGCCATACCAGAGGGTGCCATTAATAAATGTTTAACCCCAGTAGTTTCCTGGGCAGCTTTGAGATGCGTATTAAAGAGAAATCCATGGGGATTGGAAATCATTAAGTACTTTCACCCTGTGTCCACCTGTTTTAAGGTTTCATTCCAAAATAAAATCAGGAGTGGTCGAGAATGGTACAAGGGGGACTTGAATGCATCAGAGACCCAGGCACAAATTGCCCAGCTCCCAGGTCTCCCGTGCCTCCACTCTCCACCAAACATTTCATTATTGGCCTGGAGTTAAAGCCAGTAATTAGTTTCACCAATCCGCGGAAGTGTGACTAATTGGAATTTAAGGCTTCTGCCAGTCAAAGGGATAGCATTCCACTGGATTCCCAGTCCAGCCTGCTCTTATACACTCATATACAGTACACGTGCACACACACACGCACGCACGCTCCCCCTAAAGTGTCTGGATACACAGCGAAATCGATGGTTCTCTTTATGCCTGCTGCCAGTGCCAAGGCTGCAATAGACACCTCTGTGCCTCTAATTAGACAACAGCCGTCAATAACTCATCACTCCCGTCATTAAGCATATTGACTACCAGGAAATGGGCTGCAGTGAGTCCCCCCCCCCAACCGATTCAGCAGCGCGCCATGTCATCGGTCCCTCGGTTGGTGACAGTGGCTGTCGTTAAAGCAGGAGGATGGGGGGATCATTTAATCACACAGGTGAAAGGGTTACACGCATTCAGGTGGGTGGCCTCTCCTCGTCTTGTGGCCAGGCGACGTTATGGTCTGACAGGTAAAGGCAAAGGTGATGAATAATTGAGGGGCGGTGAAGTACATTAAACGATGGTCAGTAAACCGGCAGACTGGGAGAAATCAGCCAGAGCCTTGAGGTCCGGGTGTGCCGAGCAGGTTCCACAAGCAGTTGAAACTATGAGGAGTTCACCTTGAATATTAATGGCCAGGCTGGGCCATCAATCCCGGTGGCAGCCAGGTAGTGGCGAAGAGGGAGGGGGAGAGGAGGTACGGGCAGTGTCAGTATCACACCGCTGTGATTATTCTGTGTCAACTATGCAGTCTGCTCACAGCACATTTGTACGTGGCCACGATGGACAAATCAAAGCAAAATATTTTCTATCCAACTGCACCGAAAGTTTATACACGTAAAAAGACACTTTACAAAACAAATTTCTTTATTCTGTTTTCAAATTGCAGGATGATGGCATCCTCCTACTTTAGATATACGTCTCCCTTAGAGATTTTCCATGATAAAAGCAGGCCTTTTAAGAATTCTTGATTGATGGGACCTGCTGAACCCACTGGCAAAGAAACAGAATCTCTGTTAATATCTATTCAGCAAGTAGACACTGATAAAATAGGGGGAAAATGAAATGTTTTGTTTGGCAACCGAAAATAGCATATTATTTCTACAGTATGATGCATTAGACCAAAACATCTTGAGATTTTGTCAGCCAAATCCAAATGGGAAAATAAGAGTTTCATTCTTGGTTTTCCAAACTGTCAATATCAACTGGGTCTGTACAGAGTCCCTGTTAAGACTCACCAAGTGAGTATGACTAGCAAAAGGCAATAACTCGAAGACAAATACAATTTGTATCAAATTACTAAGACTTAATTTACCATAACTTGCTACACTAACATACATAATATATCTTAACTAAATAAGGCCAAATTATTACTGAGATGGTTGTTCGACTATCATTGATTCAAGTAGTCTCAGTATTCAACATTCCATAGCCCGGCAGTCATTTTCTACGCGTGTTGCAGCGGGTGATTAAAATGTTTTTTTTAATTTCCTAACTCTGGCTGCATTCAACCAGGCATTAAACCCGTTTGTTAGCTAACATCGAGGTTGACTCAACGTGCAATTGTTAGGCAACAAGCTGTGAGAGGTTTGCGAGTTTGCCTAACTAAATGGCACTGAGGTTGATTCAACTGTAAGTTCTATGGTCACCAGCCGCGTTAGGGCTGTGAGTTCGCTCAACATTTGATCAACAAACGTAAAGCAATCCTACCGCTGCTGGGTGCCATACAAGTGCATATTGAATCCACTTGAAGTGGAAACTTGTTAGAGTTTTATTCCCTTTAGTGTGCTCCCAGAGGTTTTAAAGCACGTCAGTGCAAAGTTAAAAGCAGACTTCAGAGTCTTACTTTCCATCACTTTATTGAGTCAGTAATCTATTCTATATACTATAGATGGAGAATAATTTCGAGTCAAAATTCCATCATTTTTTTCCTGAGATTAACATTGGATCATCACACTCATATCGCACCCCGAAGCTTGGATGTGGTGCTTTGTTTTCTCTTTAGTGTTTGTGGGGGTTTGCCGCAGCTGAGCTTACCATTGTCTGTGTATAAAAGATCTAAGCCCCAATAAGTTAATGTCTGACATCAATTATTTCATAAAGCAGAACTTCATAGCACATTGGGCTAGGATAGCATCATTAAAAGATCCTTTCGTGTTGTCACTTTGTGACAAAAAGATTTTAACAGCATATACTTTATAGCAATGTCTTGAAATCTGAATTAGTCATATTAGCTACACTACATGACCTTGTATAAAACTATGTTAATGAAAATAGTTATTTATGAATATGTTCAAAGTATAATGAATGCGTGGCCTAGTCTAGGCTTCTGCTGGCAGTGCACGTAATGCTGCCGAATCCAGCCTACTGCTACTTCAACACACTTTCTGATCAATCTTTCTCTCTTTCAAATATAGCACAAAAAAGTATATGTGTGTATATATATATATATGATCCTTTAACAGTGGGGGTTTTATCCAGAATATGTCGCAACAATATTTATGGTTCACAGGTAGTGGTTAATGGTAAGGGAGGGTAGTGGTTAATGGTAAGGGAGGGTAGTGGTTAATGGTAAGGGAGGGTAGTGGTTAATGGTAAGGGAGGGTAGTGGTTAATGGTAAGGGAGGGTAGTGGTTAATGGTAAGGGAACCGTGTCCTTGTTAGAATCAGTCTTTAAAATCATATCTAACAAATTCTGTGATATTTTATATATATTTCATATACGTTAGTTATGTTTTTGTGATATGACAGGAATTTTTCTGTGGAGCCCTTCAGTGTGAGTAAATCATACATTTGTATGCTCTTACATGAGGTATATCTGTCCGACATGCCGCGTTCTGCCACCCTGTAGCTAGAGTAATTGTAGCATAACCTTTAAAACAGCAGGATCTTCTCAATGAATTCAGCTTGAATAATTTGTCTGTCTCTTGCAGGCAGCACAGGACCCTGGTACTGCAGGCACGCCATCAGGGTTCATTTTCCCAGAGCACTAAATTCAGTTTTACTCAGGGTCACCGGGAAGAATACCAATAGTATTGGACAAGCAATGGTCAGGGTCACGTTTGCCATCTCCCTCCAGCGTTGCTCCATAAAGAGCTCAATGGAAAAGCCTTAGCACTTGGACCGAAGGTCAACACAAACCCTACCAAACCGCAGAGAAATACAGCAACAACATTCAGACTTGAGAAACACTCCATTCAAAGGGGCCAAATCATTTTTGTGGGAGACTGTAACAAATGTAAGGAGCGTATTTTGCATGTCATTTCTTTTTGGGGGTATTTATTTACTTGGATGGTGGTGTTATAAATATGTCACTTTACCCAAATATCGAGCAGTGATTTTGCCTCTGTAGCCGTCAGGATTCTTTTTGGTCCTGATTAACCTGTGGTGTGGTATTTAGGAAATCACATGACAACCATGCTAATTGTCCACCTCCTTCTTTTAGAGAAGACTAGAAAAATCTGTTTGAAAACCAGGTTAGCATCTCAAGACACCAGAGCAACAGCAGACTCCAGATTTGAAATAACATGATTGTTACTCGCTCTGGCCTTCCGCTGGTTCCTGACGTTTGAGCAATCACAGGCCGTCAGTCTGGCTTTGACTATTAATGTGCTTGATGGCGGTCCAATGTGACTTGGCCCTTTTTGTTCCGCTGTTTAAATGTTCTATCTGGCTACAGACACAGAGGCCTCTGTTTAATTGTATTCACGGTTCTTTGTTCGGGATTCTGGAGCGCCATTATGCCAGGAAGTTGGGTTAATTGTTGTTTCTGTTGATAGGAAGGACCTTTAAACAGCTCAAACTGAGTTTGATGTCTCTGGGTACTTACGTTTCATCGTCTTTCAACGCAGTGCTGTAACAGAGCAGGAGTGTTCTGCTATTGTATCTGAGGCAGCTTGCACTGAAATATTACAGGAAATGAATCGATTTGAATCCCAGTGGACAAGTAATGAAGTAATGTACAATGCTACCTCCCAGCAGGCTGTTGATCCATTGTGTGTCATACCAAGCTAATCATCACAAAATACATTGGAGAAAGTCAATTAAAAAATGTATAATGTTACATTGGAAAAAACAATTGCGTTATTATTTTCTTTGTCTAGACTTAATTCTTGCTATTTTGGGGTTTCTGAGCGAGCACTACTTAAACTCCCATTTAGTCCTTGAAGGTTTGTACTCCATGTCCTAGAATAACACACAATGCACACAGTCCATTGACAATGTACAGGTAACAAAGCCAGTGTGCATTATTAGGATTCATTGAGGTTTAGCATCTTCCCCAAGGTATCTCTGGCTTGGAGCAACAGTTCCTAATGTAAGGTAACACAGGATGCAGGAATAGCAAACTGTCATCGCCCTCTCTTATGACACCTGTCACAGTGCTCTCATCTTTTGATGTCTCAATAATGAGAATGAAGATGGACACCTTAGGATGTCAGAAATTACGTTTAACAAACGTTCCCATATATCAAAGGCACATTTGCACCTGACCAATTCGTAGCTTTCTACTTCCAAAAGCATTTCCAGGTGTGACAGGGAGATAAAGTGTTCCAAAGAAATGGGGTGAAATGCTGTTTCCTTTCAAATCGTTATATTTCCGGCCATCCTCTTAAGCCCTCTGAATTTATGGAGGCCAGCTTGTTTCCTCCGGTTCTAAAATGATCAAGCGGAGCCTGTCTATATCTGCCACTGCCATCTTCCTTGAGCCAGTCGTTGATCAGGCCTTGTTCTCAGACTCTTTCACAGGAGCCAATTTGTTGGGATCATGTGGTCCTGTAAGAATGAGACACCAAAGCCATGACTGGGTCCCTCTGCACTGCCAATGTGCCTGTGTTTCACCCCTCCTCTATGCCTTCACTTGGCAAAAAACAGACCTCTTTCTAAAATCTAATGATGATTTGAAAGACTTCATAACTTACAGGCAGTGGCCTTTTAGTGTTTAGACGAAATATGTTTTTGACACAATAAAAGGGTGGACGATAAATCATTGTGGTCTCTAATGATCCCAGGGGAGAACAGAAGCTAGTGATTAATGGGAACTGAGACCTTTTGAAGGACAGTCAGGCTGCCAGCCCAGCGTGAGAGACAGGCATCGTGGTGTCAGAAAGAAGGTTCCCTTCCTCGCCCACTCGCCCCACAGCTCTGGGCTATATCTGCTGGTTGGTGTAACGGCACAGCTAAGGACAGTTTTTAGACATTGGGTAGTCCACTTAGAGATACAGGATCCTCATTAGATCATCCTGTTGTAAGAGAATTTGTGGTGCATCTTCACCTTTAAAAGGCTTATAAAGTTTCCACAATCAGATGGAATTGTTGTGTGTGTAAAAAATATAATGAATTATAATCTGTTTAATAATCTATATTTTTTGTGGTTGCGGGTTCGTTTTCTAGAAAAGGCGCTGAAACCCTTTCAACTGTGTTTCAGGGCACCTTGTGTAATCGAACAGATTAATAACATTTTGTACTAGATTTTTTTCCTGTGTTCATTACACACAATGACTTCCTTTTTTCTGTATGTTTTCTTTTTTGCTGGATTTTATATTGTTGTGTTCCTTATGAATATGAATAGATATATATGAATAGAATAGATGTGAATGCTACATTGCACCAAGTTGCTGAATAAATACAGCTCCCACTGTAAGATGTCAGCATGTTCTAAGGGTATGGTATTTGTGCCACTGTAACTTTCTCACTCATTATTATACATGATTGATTCAGGATTATCCACAATTATGATTCATATACAACTATATTTCTAAAACGTGCTAAGACGATTTGCAAAAACATTGTTTCCAAATTGCATAAATAATTTACCCTTATTTTTCTATTAGCTACCACATTTCCTGAAACACTATTCAACAACAAATGGATGCCAACATGTTTGTAATGTACGTCAAGATTAAATATGAGTGCTTAATTGGGTTATAATATGTGCTTAATTGGGTTATAATATGTTCTAATACTTTTGGAACATATTTGGTGGACCAATAGGAACATATTTGGTGGACCAATACTTAATACCAGTACCATAGAATAGAAGCAGTGAATCTTCAACATTGTGTTAAATAAAAAAACATATATTTTTACAATACTTACATATGGTACTGTAAATAAATAGATGGCAGAATAGCTAAATACTTTCTGTTGTCGTCTATACAGTCAGTGCCATTGATTGTATTAGGACTCACCATAATTAGATTTAGCACATTATGTTTTCAGAACTGTATTCATTTTGCCCAGTGGCACAGCAGTAGCCTCTAGGGGCAGCCAGAGACTTCTAGAAAGCCCCAATGATGTCCCCTTCCTCTCTCTTACTTTCCTTTCCCATGGGTCTGAGCCACACACATGAGACCACCAGGGCAAGCACTTCCCTTTTGTTGAGAGCAAACAAGCTTGAAAGGAATGCATGAACTCCGGGGTGACGTCTGACACATCTGGCCCAGCATAGGGCCCCTTCAGCCTGACCTGCCAGATTGGAGATTCTGCGGAGGGGAAGTGAAACAGTGATTTCCCTCAGATGTTTGGTATTTAAGACTTGAGAGGAGAATAAAGGGAGATTGATGTTGTGATGGATAGTCATTGACTTGTGACCTTTTCCCCCACATTTCAGTGCGGCAAGCCGTTGTCAAATGGCAGAGGAAATTTGCAAAGCTATTACCTCAGTGTCTTTCGAAATCATATGCCTCAGAGTGAAGATGGCCCCCATAATACCTGCCGTTTACTGGCCAAATTATCTATTATATTTCTGCTCCATCTTAAGCTGGTTCCAGTGTTTGAGGGATGGGGGATGAAAGAATGCAGGATGCCTTGGCTTTAGTGCCACACCAGCCTGCCTTGTGTGTGTAGTCCCCTATTTCCCCATTTGGATGTTTCTTAGAGGAAACCTATTGGTAATAGTTCAGTTGGGATTTATTTTTATATCCACTCAGATGTCAGTTGGGAAGATTTTCACCTTTTGGCGATTTAAATATAGAATTTTAAAAACATCCTGAAAAGATGCTACAGGCGGGAGGCTTTTCCCACATAGTTTGTGATGGCCTATTGGAAGCAGCATCCGCATTTGCAACAGCTGTGTATTCACGGAAACAGTAATTGTGTGATGAAAGGGGCATAATTGAATTCAGTGATGTAGGAAGCGACGTATTAAGCCCTGCCGTGCATGTTTGTAAGGAATTAAACGGCCTAAAATAAACCAAATGGAGGGGATATTAATTGAATCAGAAGTTAGAATTTCTAAGCAGGATTGATCTCTTTCTCATGGTAATCTGATGGCATTAGCATGCCTGTGCTAATCTTTCCCTATGCAGACTAACTCACTGTTGCGACTTACATTTTTCTGTCCATTTGACAAAAGGATGCTTTAAACTAGGATAAAGTGACAGTACTGGCCACAGTTCTGTCTGTTCATACAAACAACATGGAATCAATTAGTTAACTGACATTGACATTGAACTCAGACTTAACATCAACAGGTGTATTACACCCTTTTCATTTCCACCACTAGTTTATGTTTTGATTACCAGTCAGTTAATGGATATGTGTGGTATCTCAGGTCCCAGCACTCCATCCAAAACCAGGTTGCATTATGTTTCCAGAAGTCCAAACTGGCTGCCTGTAATTAAAGGTGTTTTTGATGCTTGAACAGAAGGTCCCAGTCGCTAGGTCCTCGTTGCTAGGTTGAGACACTTTTAATGACTTTAGAACAGGAATACATTAATTAGCTGATCTATGGCGATCATCTTAGTCAAGAGTCAATTAGTAGTTTTTTTTGTTGCTGTGACAAAGGGAGAGAGACATGGAGGTGGTGTTGACAGTTATTAATTACCTCCACTTGTCAGGAGCGCTCTACAGAGACACCCTGATTCAGAGGCCAGGGTAAACGCTGTGACATGCCAGCCGTAGCCTCACACAATGGAGGACTGAAGATATTTGACATACTGTACTGGCTGCCTGAACGCCCTCTCTTCAGCTGCTATTCTATTCTGGGAGCCATTTGTTCCTTTCACTGGTCTTATCTTTGCCTCCCGTTCTGCCATTCTTAGTTGGCCTCACCTAGGTGTGGATAATGAGGATCTTCAGACCTCATTGCCCTTCATTACCACACGTCCTGCTGGGACTGTTTCTAGGTCTGTGGAATGTCACCCTCAACGTGTTATCCAGTGACGCATCCGTGACCGAGAGCTCCTCCGATTTTCATCCTGCACGAGCATTTTTGTGATCAAGTGGGTCCTCACATAGCCTTTATTGTCAAACCAGTACACCTATTCACCCATTTATTATACTGTGTAGTCATTTTAAAGGAATCACAATGAAAGGTTAGTGGTAAAATATTTTGTGTGAGATTAAGGTAAAATAAATATTTTGATTGATATTTACATTAGCATAATTTAATAGACTGTCTTAGTGACTGGAGAAAGAAGAACATATTATTCACATTGATCTCCCAGCTCGTCTCTTTCCCAGTTAAGTAAAGCGCTAACATGACTTGAATGATCATCTATTTATATTTGCCTTTGTGTCCAAGCCCATCCACTCATCATAAGTTCACACCTAAATTAGCTATGACCTTATTAGGTGTGTGCTGAATAATACTGTCATAAAGAAGAATCTCTACCACAGTACCCTCATCAACATGCATAGATGAGAGATTGGAGTGTAGAACAAAGCAGAGATATAGGGGCATCAAAGCAGAACTCAAGATATTTTGTTTGAGGCCCTCTGAGGACCCAGCAGCCTATTTTGTCGGTGTGGTCCAGCAACAGTTGAGGCACTCAATCAGGTACAAAAATAGGTGGTATTTATTTACAATGCAGGTCATGAAGAAAACTGGGGCGCATTCGGCAGGACTGAACGTTTTGTAATGTTCAGATTGAAATAGGCTATGCAGAATATACATGCATATTGAACATCTGGAATCAGCATTCAGAGGACAAAACAGTGATATCAGATAGGCCAGTGGTTTCCGTCTAGAAATATACATGTGATCTTTATTTTTATTTCTATTAGCATTTTTTTCTTTCAACACATTGAGCACAATTAGGAAAGTTTTCTGTAAAGCAATGAAAGCAAAGTTTTATTCGCCAAAATTAAAATGGGTAGGATGACCACCATAGAATGAGGTTGTAGAAAGGGCATCGCCCCATTAACAAAAAGCAGTTCCACAATGTATAAACCTGAAGAAATGGGTGACTGCAAAAAATACAGTCAGCAGAGGCTTTATGTAATCAATCAACAGGGTAGAGCCTGCTGTAATACACTGCACAGAATTAAGGGAGCACTTAAATCACACATTGGATCTCGCTGAATGTAATATATTAAAGATCAAAAACGTTATTGTATATTGCGTAATACGTTGAGAAGAAAATGACGTAACAACGGTCAATGGAAATCAAAATCACCCACCTATTGGACCGCCTCCTGGACAGTCTGTGGCGCTACTTGATGGCGTCAGATGCACTGATACATAACGCCTCAGAGGTTCTCAACTGCATTCAGGTCTGTTGAACGTGAGGGCCAGTCAATCCACCAGTCTACACACTGGCCATATGAGGCTAGGCATTGTCCTGCTCCAGTGTATGGTCTGACGATGGGTCTGAGGATTCCCGGTACATTAACGCAGTCAGAGTACTATTGGCTAGCGCGTGGTCTGTGTGACTCCCTTACCCACCCCCAAACCGGTCATGCTGGATGATGTTGCAGGCAGCATAACGTTCACCACGGCGCCTCCAGACACTTTCACATCTGTAACATGTGCTCAGTGTGAACCTGCTCTCATCTGTGAAGAGAACAGGGCACGAGTGGCGGACATGACAATTCTGGTGTTCTCTGGTGAGTGCATGGCGCTGGGCTGTGAGCACAGGTCCCACTAGAGGACGTTGGGCCCTAAAACCACCCTTACAGATTCTGTCATTTTGTAGGGCTCTGTCAGTGCTCCTTCTATCCCTCCTCGCATAAAGGAGCAGATACTGTTCCTGCTGCTGGGTTGATGCCCTTCTACAGCCCTGTCCAGCTCTCCTTGTGTAATGGCCCATCTCCTGGTATCTCCTCCATGCTCTTGAGACTGTACTGGGAAACACTGCAAACCTGCGACGGCACGTATGGCTGTGCCATCCTGGAGGAGCTGGACTGCCTGTGCAACCTGTATGGGCTGCATGTGCATGCTACCAGTAATGACAAGGACACTAGCAAGATGCAAAACTAGAGAAGAATCAGTCAGGAAGGATATAGAGCGGGCAACAGTCTGTGGCCACCACCTGCAAAACCGTTCTCTTCTCTTGGTGTTGCCTCTCCAGTGCACCTGTTGTCATGTTCATTAGCACCGAACAGGTGACATAGATTCACAATCGCTTACGCTTCCTAACTGGACATATTGACATCCCTGAAGTTTAAATTACTTGGGTGGTACTGTGATGATTACGTGCCCCCTTAATCTTTTGGAGTAGTGTACTCTGGTCCACTACAGGTACTAAACTGAAGAGAGTGCGGGAGATAAACAGCTCCGGCCCATGAGTGTCTTGTTCTGCTTGCTTTGCCCATTGTAACAACTGTGGTTCCGATTGTCTCTTCTTGACGGGCCTCTTCAAACACTTGATTTCTATTAGGAGATAATTATCCCGATAGGTGCCACAAGTTGTACCTGATTGGCCGTTACTCCCACGCTGGGGGGTCGCTGCTGATTGCTCTTAAGTTTTTGCTCTTAATTGAACTATATATAAAATAGTGCTATGAAACAATTGAACTTATTAATTGCTTTTAATTGCCTAATCTTTTGTAGTTAACTGCGGGTATCACAGCCCCCACATGTCAGCCCCCAACTTACCACAATAATTGCCGCCTCTATTTCTTGCCCATGTAAATATAAATAGAAGGTTACTGGTCACTGTTCGATGATCTCCTATAAATCAATCAATCAATCAGATTTATTGTATGAAGTCGTTTTTACACAAGTTGTCACAAAGTGCTTGTGCAGATACCCAGCATGAAACACCAAAGCTGCAAGAGTTAATGCACATTTGCTAGGAAAAACTCTGTATTAGGGTCCAAAATTAGGAGAGGAACAAGACTCTGAGGGGAAGACAGGCAAACTCTTCTGACTGTGCTGAGTGAAGATTATAAGAGTACCTTATCTTTTGGGCCACGTGAAAGACAAGCAGGTCAATGAATGCATGCATATGTTTATAAATGTATATATATATATATATATGTATGTATATCATACTAAGATCTCAATAAAGTACACCAATTATCTATGATGGAAACAAATTGCAGGTGTTAGTGTAGCTTCTTAATGCTTCTGCTCTGTTTAAATTATACAGTAGTTCTCTTACATCGTTCAATCATGAATGAATAAATTACAAAAGTATGAAAATGTATGCAGTCACTGGTGTAAGTTGCTCTGGCTAAGAGCATCTTCTAAATGACTAAAATGTAAATGCAATTCATGAAAAAAAAAGATTGAAATGCACAATCCCATGAAACCGATTGGAAATCATCAATCAAATTGTTGGCATGAAGCGGCAATGTTTCAAAGTTGAATAATTAGGTAGGCTATAATAAAGGGTTGACAGTGAGTAAGTGATGATGGCCTAATTTAAAATATGTTAACCTAGGTGTATTTTATTCTAAATAGAAAATGTTCATATGCAACTGTTACATATGCAACTGTTTCATTTGTAGGCCAATTATCATTGAGAAATTATTATAAATATATATTTCTTTATTATGTGAAAAGTGGTGTGATTAGGAATGGGTTTCATGGACATCAGCTTTTTTATTCTAGCCCCTGGTCTTTTGATGGTCTGTTTTTTTTCAGTTGTATCACATTATTTTGCGCTCTTATATACAAACAGGGATGTTTTACTATAAGGACACTGTGGTGTGGACATTACTCAGCTCTCTCACACCAGAGCCAGAGATCCAGACGTGAGAGACCTGAAAAAAAGGATCACGGCATGGAGTTGGGCCTGTGGATCGTACTTTCAAGAGGGCTGTGTACATTTTGTAGGTTTTTAAAAGTTCAAAAGCTTTAACATTTGTAACAAGTATGATAGCAAAAAGTACTAATTTTTACACCTGAAATGTGTCTTGAATTGCACGAGTTAGATGTTGTTAGTATATTGTAACAATGAATGATTACATTAAATTACAGTGCATGTTATGTTGTTATAAGATGTGTAATTACACTGTAATAAGGAATTATTTACTTTATGTAACTGCTCATCTTTGTCAAGGATGCCATTCCCTTTGGCTGTAAAATCAACATGAAAATAGTTTGTGTTTCCCCCAAAAAACATGTTTTTCATACAGCCAAATGTTTCCAATTCCAAACTTTTCAGGGGTAATACAGTCATGTAGACTCATGGTTGCATGATGTATTGAAAATGCATCAGATATGGAAGGTTTAATTTAGGTAAAAACAGGCACAGTCAAGAACATTTAAATCATATAGATCAAGCTTGTGTTTAATGTATTTGGGTGCAAATTTGCAGCTTTGAATCTAGAGCTTAAGAAACTAGATTGCAAGAGCTCAGTTGGGTCAGCATGTTTCCTTTTCTAAGGCCTTAAGAACAGAATAGCCTAAGGGTGAGGGATTTAACTAGGAAACCCCCCAGTGAGCAGACTGGAGTGTTTTATTTTGCTTGGATTTCTTTCATTTAACACCACAGTGATTAACTACACTGCTCTGATTGATTGGAAACCACATAAGACAGACGTGGTTGTTGTAGCAGCAGGTATTTGGGTGAGATTTTAGTACAGCATATCTACCGAGAGTTTTGAGAGACCCCCCTACTTTTCTTTACCCAGAATGTGCAATTTGCTATCTATCCTGAGAAAGGCAGTATAAAGCAAGGAAGTGTCTCAGGAAAACAAGAAGTAGCTAAAGCTTGCATTTGTTTACAGCCAGGTCTGCATTAGAGGAACTTATTGAGGAATGCTAATTGGCTAGTGGCCAATGTGCTGCATCAGCCATTAATTCAAAAGTATAACTATGACGCCTGTAAACAGTTTTCCAAAACTATTTTGTCGGATTACTTTATTATAATTCATGTTTTATTGGGGCATTTAACTGCCAAAAGTGTTGTTAATATTATTCCCCTAGTAGGGGACATCCAAAGTCATGGTTTATGGATGATTGACAAGTGTTCCACCAGCATATTACCTGTTAGAGTGTGTAATTTATTACTGACTTCCCGATTGGTTAGTAATGCAGCTTAGCAGGGGTACTGTGCTCAATCATTAGAGCATGGCCCTTGCAGTGCGGGGTTGTGGGTTCTATACCCATGAGGGGCTAGGTTGAAAAAAATGTGTAGTGTGGAAAACATTTTTGAGTGTATGTTGCTCTGGATAAGAGCGTAACTAATTCAAGTTAAAAACAAGAAAAGGGCAAACATTTTGTGATTCAATAACCAAATCAGTGGGTCTGTTTGACTAATAATACCACATTTGATGGGACCACCGTTAGGGTGGATATAGCCAGCAACATGGGGACCTGGACCCCAGAAAGATATATAGTTTTTGTAGGAGTAAAATAATCAACTTGGAGCAATTCTGGTTATTTTACTATCAGTCATACACAGTTTGAATTGTCAACTAACTAGTTTTTTTTGTATATCTATATACCAGGTTCAGTGGACACATGGACAGCGCTCCTAACCTCCAGTGATGCCTTGTTCATTTGGTTAGTCATTCTCATTCAGATATTCAAACTCCATAAGTCATGAAAGAATTGTAGTAGAAATGCAGAAAACATGCTTTACCATATATATTCTAAGTGTTTAGAACAGTAAGTCTTGCTTAGGGCTCCTGACAGGCTAGAGCCGGCCTCGAATGTTTGTAGCAGATAATTTGAGCTTGACAAATGGATGGACTTGAGGAGTTCACAGGAACATCGGCAACGGCCCCAACATCAAATGATGACATCATCAGCACATGTTTTATTGCCAGAAGCCGATGCAATACCCGGTGCCCTCTGCAATAAATTAGGTGAAAACAATCTGGAGGAGTTGGATGGAAGCTGCAGTGTTAGGGGGAACAATCTGGCCACCAGAACCACTGGCAGGCAATGAGCTCGATAGAACGGGTTTGAAGTGTCCGGCTGGTCAGGAGGAGTCCTGTTTTATAGCTTGCTGGTATCAACTTGGGATTGTTCATCAAACTTCAGTATTTACTGGGCTCTGAATTTTCATAGGGATATTGTAGTAAACCTCTAATTCTCCAATCTATCTCTTGGCCTTTGCGAGTCAGCTACTGCAAGATTTGGGTTTTATCATTTGATTAGCAGGCCCCAAATCGCATTCAGAATGTGTAGAAGTTATGTAAGGTAAAGTGTATTAGGTTTATGTTAGAAATTGCAGGAAATTTACATTATAATGTCACTCAGTCTCATTACAAAATGTAAAACTACTGATGTTTCTATTTTTGACATGGTGCATGCTTTTATATTGTTTTAACTTAAGTCAGTGGTACTGCACCTGCGCCAAGGACCCAGGTGCAGTACTCTGTCCTGTCTTCCACTACCAACACACTTGGGTAGATGTCAATGGTTTAACTACTGTTACAGTGTGGAGACTGAAGTACTTTACATTTAGTCTTCATCCATATCTGCAAAGAATACACAAGAGGAGGTGACATAATAGTGTCAATTTTAATGTCCCCCTAAAAATGTAATTGTTCGTTTACTGATCATTATCATCAAAACTGTGTTTTGAGATAACTTTTCTGTTCTCTAGGAAATACTCTTAATGGTGAACAAGGGCCCTGTACATTTATGTCAAACCCAGTACCCAGAATCCCATGCCAGATCTAAGGAGCTTTTGTTGAAAGCTTGTTGCAGTCAATCACCTGATTTTTATTTTATTTTAAAAAGATATCCTTTGGTCGTGGATTTTCACTACTGCTATGCACTTCTGTCCCATGAGAAGCATTCAGTCTCAGGGGAGCTGGCCATTGTCTAACCTGCTCGTTTAATTACGAGAGTTTATTGTCATTATGGAAAGGGAAACTAAATCCCTGAAATGTTATCCCCCTGTGTTCAGCAGCGAGTTGCCTTTTGATGCCAGGGATCTTTAGATGCTATTAGCTGTGAGTATTGAGCTTCAGAGAAGGTATGGAGAATATAAGGGGTCCTCAGTTTAAATTTAGAGGCTGTATTTTTTATCTTGCCTGTCTAATTAGCTGCGGTAGAGACTAATTGTTAATGGCACTGGCGTTGTTGCTCTGGGTTCTCTTTTTTTTATTCCAAATGGAACGGGCTGCTTTTGTGAAGCATAATTAGGTTTTATAGTGTTACTCAAACCAGCCTTTTTGTGGTTGCAGACAGCCCACACAGTTTTATCAGCTCCTATTCTAAAGAGCAATTAGAACGACTTAAGCATTTGTAGCTCATTCGTCCCCCTCCTCGTCCCTTTCAAACCAATGGATTATTATCGCTGTGTCTGAAGCACCGTTATGCTCTTGGTCTCAACCTGCTGTATGACATGCAATTTTCCAGTAATTTAGCTTGTGGGTGGAGCCTTGCTAATGTTAAATGACTATTGGTTCTGAATGAAGACATTTAAGATCCAAGGACTGATGTCAACTATGTATATAATGTCTTTAATAAGAGGTGGGATTCCTGCTTGTTTTTCGATTTGGCGTCACTTGCTGATAATCTGCCATGGATTTCTCAGTTGCGCTGTATCATTTGCTTTTCAAACTGCAGGTCTAACCCATCATCAGGTTTATCCTCCCACTCTTTGATGTGGAGTTGGATTGTTTTACAAAATAAGGTTGTTTTACTTAACAATCCAAACTACCACATTGACAGTCTCACCCCGAGAAGGGTCTCTAAAATCATGGCGGGTCTAGAGAGAATGGAGTACACGGCAATTAAGAACTCATGGAAATGATCCACATTATCTCCCTGCAGCCTATTTAGACCACAATAATTTAGAAAACTTTGTAATTTAAATAACATTAATATAAAGGATTATTTTTAGTCACACTAGCAATGAGATTCTTTGCGTAGGGATATATTTTGCTGCAGTGCTGCTCTAGAAGGTGTAAAAAGCCACTGACAGTGCTGTTTACCTGATAGCTAACATGGTGCTCTTTGTCGAACAAGTGCTTTTGCTGGTGATAAAATTGTTTCGGTGCCAGTGTGAGACACTTATTGCTGCTTACCAATGACTACATTATTTTTTTCTGGTTTTATTTATGGAGCTGGAAGACCTCAACAACGAGACTTTATGCAGCGTTTATTTCACTTCAATATGCATTGAGCAAGAAATTTTTTGACCTCACTATTCTAGATACCAGAGAGTATATGTTGGAAAACTGTTTCATGTTACCTCTGAAGGAGATGAGCGATAGACATTTTCCTCGGTTTACAATAGACGTTTTCATCAGTATACACTTCAAAGAAATATATCTCTGACGCAATTTGGTCAAGAAGTCATTTTCATCTAAATATAACTATATTAGTGTAAAAATGCTGTTTGGCTTGAGTATTGATTCCCCCCCCCCATTACTTCAACAATAGAAGTGTTGCTGTTTATCTTTGTATGCTGCCAGCTACCAGGTAGTTGATGAATCGATCCCCCAGCTAGGCAATTACTCCAACTGCGCCATTTCATCTACAGCTGAAGCTCAGTTCAAATACCAGCAAACTGTATTTAGTTAATGACTCCAAATGCTTTTTCTATTCCCCCCTCCTTAAATTCACCTGCTGGATTGTGTAAGTGGTAATGTGTGTCCCCCTGGCCTCCGTGCCCTTGCCTAGGTCTCCTCTGTAATAATTTGAGTCGCCCTAGCCCGGGCAGGGAGCTGGAGCTGGGCGTTCTGAGCTGAGCCCTTTAGACCATGTAAGTGGGAGGCTTAACACACTGCGTTTTCATCTCCATCCTATTTAGCGGATCTCCAAAGGGCTTATCAGTTATACATCAGAGCAGTCTTTCATGTCTCTACCGGCACGACTGCACAACCGTCTGAACCCAAATTGCTCAATTTTCTTGTTTATAGAAGCTGGGAATCTCATGGGGTGCTCTGGATATGTTTTTTGAAGGTGGTGCAAGGATGTAGGTGGGCAGTGATATAAAGATGTAATGCAATAAGTGGTCTTTTTTTATCTAATATTCATTGAATATTTTGATACCTAGATGTTTACAAGTGTGACATTGGTCAGGGAAGTTAAAGGAATTGCTGGTGAACGATTCCAATGAATGGCGGAAGACTAGAGGCATGAACAACAACACAATTCACTAGATGCTCTTTTGAATTTTGGTTAGCAGCAAGCCTCTGGCCAATTTAATTAGGCTACTTAGGGCAAATAACTGCTGCTAAGCCTGTCTTTTCATCCTGTGTGAGAGTTAGCAAGGACTCTAACTCGGAGGTCATTGACTCTGGATGTGGATTCAGACAGTCTAGAGACATCAGGTTACACTACATTGCTTGAATAAAATTGATTGCAATCATTGAGCCTTTCTCAAGAGATCGTCTGTGTCCCCATTTTTCACGTCTGCTTCACTAATTGATGTAATTAATTAGGTTATCGACGGATTCACTTGCCTGATGATTTAAAATTAAAAAAACAAAATGTGGCATCTTAGTCAGCTAATGAAGCAATCATGAGAATGATTGTTTATACTTTACAAATAGTTTGTGCTTTTCTCCAATAATGAATTGATTCCAACCAACTTGAATAAGCAGACTTTTAATGAGATGTGACACTGAAAACTGGTTCCACTCAGTAACGGTTAACTTTAACGGAAAAGCACTGATATGCTCTGTCTGAGGGCTAGGAAATGCCACTTTAAAGGGGCACCTCTAAATTGAACAAATGTATGTATTTTTTTATTTTAGTTTTGAATTTGCTTGACATTTGGTTCCTATCATACAACACTGTTTCCAAAAACTTTGGGACATTGCGTAGAATGCATGTAATAACAGAATGCGATGATGTGCAAATCATTTATCCCTATATTTAATTGAAAATTGTACAAAGACAACATATCAAATGTTGAAACTAAGTCATATGATTGATTTTGATATTGTCTTGGCAATTTTGAATTTTATGCCTGCAGCAAGTTTAAAAAAGTTGGGACAGGGACATGTTTACCACTGTCTTGCATCACCTCGTTTTTTAACAATACTATGTAAACATTTGAGAAATGAGAAGACCTGTTGCTGTAGTTTGGAAATGTTCTCCCATTCTTGCTTGTTATAGGATTTAAGCTGCTTCATAGTTTGGGGTCTCCTTTGTTGTATTTTTTGTTGCATAATTGTTTTAAATGGGTGACAGGTCTGTACTGCAGGCTGGCTAGTTTAGCACCCAGGCCCTTTTACTATGGAGCCATGCTGTTGTAATACATGCAGAATGTGGTTTGGCATTGTCTTGCTGAAATAAGCTAGGCCTCAATTCTTAAATGAGCTTGGGCCCAGAGAATGTGGCGGCGTTTCTGGGTCTTGTTTATATATGGTTTCTTCTTTGCATGTTAGAGTTTTATCTTGCAATGTTAAATGGATGCATAAATGTACTGTGTTCATAGACAATGGTTTTTGGAAGTCTTCCTGAGCCCATTCAGTGTTGTCCAATACAACATCATGTCTGTTTTTAATTCAGTGCCGTCTGAAGGCCCAAAAGTCGAAGCCATCCAATATTGTTTTTCAGCTTTGTCCTTTGCGTACAGAGATTTCTCTGGATTCTCTGAATCTTTTAATTCTATTATGTACCGTAAATGATGAGATCTGCAAACACTTAGCTTTTTTATATTGCGAAACATTATTCTTAAGGTGTTGCACTATTTTCCTCAGCAGCGACCTGTTGCCACATCATGTAATAAGTTGTGAGATATTCCACTAGCTTTTTGTGCCAGACTGTGTAAGCTGAGCCGGCCAAGAAGTCTGACTGACTGACTGACTGACCCTTGTTAAATAGCGTAGTGGTTAGAGATGTAACTAAATCTCGTTTAAATCTTGTCACTTTCAAAGCCAATTCGGATTTGTTCCGTTTAGATATAAACTTTGCTGGCTATAACCTTCAATATTCACATTATAGTAAGCCTAAAATAAAACTGTTCATATTGCGACTATTTCTGGTGAATTTCTGGTGAAAAGTATGTATCCGTGCATGATTTTTTAAACATAAACTCTTTAATGTGTATCCGCTATGACTTTGTTAATTAACATTATGACTTTGTTAATAACATAGTATACATTTTCCATAAAAGAGTATGTCATGGATTGTTCAAACTAGACAGACAAACCAACATTGTCTCACATGGCCTGGCTATCCTATTGTTGCAATTGCTAAACTTTTATTGACTGTTACTATCTTACTTAACCTAATAGGCATGAATAAAAATGTATGCCTACGTGAACATTTCATGTAGAAAGACCAAACCAAACTTGTTTCACATGTTTCGGTTATCCTAAATATTACTTTCTTCAGTTGTATAGACCATCACTATATTAAACATTGTCATAATCATAATTAGTGTTTATGTATTGTAAAACAAGCCAAAGAGACCAAACCAATTTTGATTCACATTTTTAAGCAATCCCAGCTTAAATGTGTGAAACGTTTATCCACTACGATTATACTGATTAGCAAAAAAAAATTCTTAGTGTTAATTTATCTCAAAATTTGAACCATGCAAGCAAAAATTACATAACCAAAGTTGTTTCAATTGGCTTTACTATCCCATTTAAATGTCAAAAGCCTTTTCCTTTATGATAATACTTATTTTCTAATTATAGTTCAAATATAATTCAGCATCACACAGTTTTCTGGTGTATGTCTCAGACATATTGTTTTATTTATTGTTTGCAATAAACAATTCCCAGGGCCGGCTAAGAGAAAAATCTGTAATTCTGTCCATGAGCAAGGCAGTTAAGCTTAATTGCTCTCAGGTTGTTAGCTGTAAATGAGAATATGTTATCAGTCAATTAATTGTAAAAAGGTCAAAAGCCACAGTTGTTAAGGAATGGGACTCAATCCATCAGAGCTAAGGAGGTGTTGACATCAGCACGGTACCAGGGGTAGTATCTTGCATGATGATTCAAAGGTTTAAACTTCAAACCATGTCATACCCCTCTGTCTCAAAGCAGGGCCAAGATACACCTAGATCCATAGGGTGGGAGAACAAAAGGCTTAACTTAACCCAATGGAAGGGCGTTGTCTCTTTCCCCCACCAGTCTAATCTCGTTTTTGCAGAGTATGCACATTGCCGTCATCACCATTCTTAAAGTATGACAGAGACATATGAAAGGCAGCCACATGCAATAAGAATCTATCTGCGGTTACAGGAGTGTATTTGAACCAAAGAGGATGACCTTCGCCTCATTCACTTACACAAAATCAGAAAGCTACCAGTTGTTAACAGGATGCTGCTGTGCCCTGGTTTAATGCAGCTCCAGCTGTATCAGCTTTCCTGTCTCTGCTACAGATCCTGAGAAAGACATTACGGTAGGACGTGGGCAACGTGAAGCACTGGTATTTGGGAAATTGTCATGGATCAATAATTTAGACTCTGCTTTGATGTTATCGGTTTTGTGTTTTGACTAACCTAAAGCTATGATTATAGGTTACAGTGTCCAATTGGTTTGGAGTGCTTGGAAAAACCTTGTGTCAAATTATTAAAGCAAGCTGTTGGTGGAAGAAACTCCTGGCTATGTTTTTGTAGGCCACCTGGTTTTGTCAGTATTGCATGCTCCTTATTCATGAAGGGGAAAAAACCTTGTGGTAATGTACCAGACCATAGTATTATAGCTGTAGTATTCCAATTATATGTCTCAAGTACTTCTACAGATGTTGAATAGAAGTATGCAATTCAGGGTAAAGGCCCAATAAACCAGCGTATGCTGGAAATATATATTACTGTTTATTGAGAAGAACCATTTCAATGTAAAGGTGAGTCACAAAAAGTAGTCCTGGCTATGTTTTAACATAATGACCTTGAAATGAGTTAGTTAACTAGACCATCTGCCTTTTCAGAGGTCATGTCTAAGCAAAGAAGTGGTTCGTCCTCAGGGTGTGGAAGGACTTATTCAAGACATCAGGGTCAGCAGGGCATGGGTATCCAGAAGGAATTATTAGTCCCCTCTCAGCCCCTGCTTTCTGGGTCTGCTGTTGAGTGTATGTGTGCACAAGGCCGCGGGAGCGCGCATCAGTCTCTCCACGGAGCCGTTCTCCCACAGATGGTGGAAGCCTCAGTGGACCCCTGCATTCCTATGCACATCACGTCCTGGGGCCATCGCTACAGCGATTTACCCACCGCTCTGTTGCCGTGACGACTGAGTCCGGAGCCCTTATTACGTGATTTTGGCCATATGCACGTCCTCCCTGAGTGACAAGATCATCTACTATTAGACAAGCAGAGGGTGCAAGAGTTCCCAGGGTCAACGTCTCTCATTGTACATCTTGTCTTTTTATAAAAATTGGCAGCATGGGCCTAATTGTTCTCTGAGAAGAAGACGCCTCGTTCAATACCTGATTTGCAGGTACTTCACAGCTGAAGCAGTGGGTCTACTTTTCCAGCCCTTTCTCATGTGGCTGGGCAAAGGACTATTGTTTTCTTTCTGAAATTGCTTTTAATTGATTATCATTTTGCATAATTTGTTTTATCAGAGACTTCCAATTTTAGTTGCAGACTTGCAATATAAAAAGCTGAATAACATTAGGCACTTACATAGAATGCTTAATAGTGTGGATGAAGTGGTAATATACTTCTTACTAAAATTTGAATTACTGTTGGAGTGGGCTGCAATGTATTATAATTCAAGGAGGGAGCTTTTGAGAAGTTGCTGTGAGCTGTGCTGAAAAGAAAATGATTGGGGCTGGGAGATTGGAGTTTAATGGGAATCTCAGGCTCATTTTGAGTTGATATCTCTTGTCTTTGGTCCTGCTCGTGAAGGGATTGGATTAATCAAGGCTAAGCTCATCCGTAATTGATGTTTAAGCACACAATCTGAACATTTGGATGCAGGGAACGAATGGCTTTCTCTCCTCTCCATTCCTACTGTGCATATCAGATCTTCATTAAGAGAATGTGTGGGGGGGTGGACAAAGTCCTGACTGCTTGTTCTACATGACATGTCTTACACACCAGGAAGCCTGATGTGTCAAGCACCTGACACAAACATGATGACAATGTACTCTACAATAATACAAGGTTGGGTGACTTCCTGCAGTTGCTGGTCACTCTGTATCTCTTGTGTATAACCTGTAAAGAAAGTAGGCTGTCTTCGTATTTATTCTGTACAGTAGAGTATTACCCAGGAGAATAATTCCAGATGTGATGAAAACATACTACATTTGTCCGAAAAGCGAAACAAGTCAAGGTGAAACAGGCTAATTATATATAACGAACATGGATCTAGAGCTAAAAGTCAAACATTTTACAATTTGGAACTTTTTTTAACATTAGCTAATTTACTATTCTGTACTTTCTCTCTGTTATCATATCAGGAGGCTAGCTAGCTAAATCACAGCATTTTTTATTTCTGCCTCTAATCCTGATGAGAGAATTGATTTGTCGTATGCAAAGTCGGTATTGAACTGATAGGTAAATACATTTTACATCCTGTGGTGATGGGGTCAAAGCAATTTTTTCAGAATAATGGTTGAAAACAAAAACCTGTGTTTTTGTTACTGGTCAAAATAATTTATCATAGGGCAGCTTGGTTCTAAAATGCATCACAGCATTTTACACATTTTAAACAGATTAGAAATAAATGAAACTGAACAAAAAATTCCAACCAATTTTAGTCATCTGCTGCAGAAAAAAATACTTGCTTCGGGTGTTTTTGATCTGTAAACATTGCCACCCGGGTGTGTGTATTAAGATCTAAATCACACCCAGCCCCGAAAAGTATTGTAGGCTGACATTTTTTTAAATAATGGATACAAAAAATCTGAGGTGATATTTTGGATTTAACAATTCAGTTCCAAATAGAGTAATAATAGAATATCTATTGACTTTAAAAATCACGGGATGGTGTCATGGTGAGCATAAGCAGTTGGAGTCAGGTGCTGGATTGGGATGAACACAACAGGTTTATTCCCAATCACTCAATGCACTCGGAGGACAAAACCCCAGATAAAGAAATAGCCGCTATAGCGTAACATTAACAAACGACAGATGAAACAATTGGACAGCACAGAGCAACAGCTATACGGCTGTTCTGAAGATGAAAACAAGTATAGTGGTCACACACACAATGACATTCGCAATGCAGCACACGGGGATACAGAGGGAACATATTTGCATGTAATGATTAGGGAATGAGAATCAGGTGTGTCATGAAACTGAACAGTCTGGATGTATGGGAAACGGTGGCAACTAAAAGGCCAGGTGATGTAGACTGCTGGAGCTGTTGACAGGCCAGGAGAAGGATCAGCACCAGAGGGAGACATGGTAGATGGGTATTTGAATGCTTTGAAAGCCTTTGTTTTTGCTAATATACAGTGGGAAGAACAAGTATTTGATACACTGCTGATTTTGCCGGTTTTCCTACTTACTAAGCATGTAGAGGTCTGTAATTTTCACCATAGGTTCACTCTAACAGTGAAAAAGAATTCCAGAAAATCACATTGTATGATTTTTTTATAATCAATTTTAGAAGTTATGCAAGATGTTATCTGATACAACGTATTTACAATGTCAGAGCTTAAAAAAAGGTAGCTGATTCCTATTCTGTCTACAGAGGAAGAATGGAAATGTTTCCTCTAAAAGCTAGGCACCACATGAATGCAAGGCAGACATTGAATAACTTTGACATGGCCCTTCAGGTCCGATGGGAGACCGTCTACATTCATTTGCTTAAGATTCAGCGGTCCAATTTGAGGGGAGGTCATGGAGTACCATGAAGCACACTCACAAGAGAACTCCTCCTTCTCATCCGAGATAATTAGAAATTTGAGTCAGAATTGTCTGTCATAAAGGAAGCCTTGTTAGCCTGTCTTTATTTTTGTTTAATGGATTACCATGATTAACAGATCAAAATCGCAAGAGAAGTTTCCTGAACTGGCTGTTACCATTTTTTGTTGTTTTTTTGTTTCTTTTTGTCTCGGATAGTGTGGACTGTGTTTGAAGAGACCCCACCATCCCTTGGCTAGCGGTATGTTCTACCCCGGCCTCCATGCTATTGTTTCAGCTTGGTGGTCCCCTCAACTGCCAGAGGCCAGTTTGTCAGCTTGTCTTGTATACCATATGGCCTTGATGTTTCGTGTTGTCATAGGAGGTTTAGAGCCTCATATCTGGCGCTGTTGTTTTGGGTTGTGGATGCAATGTGTGTCCCTCTCCAGCCTGTTTAGGGATGTAAAGGGATTGTAGGCTGTCAGCAGTGGTTTAGTTGATGCCAGGCAGGGAGGCGTAGTCGGTATGTGCTACAGCTCATATCCCCTGAAGCTGCACCTCAAAGCCTCTATGTTACTATGTAACACTATATTAAGTTGCCCTAATTATAATGTAACCATTGCAGTAATAAATGTAGTGGAACATACTGTAGTAGCTACTACCATTTAACAATATGGTAATAAAGTTGTTTGAAACTTGGAACAATTACTGTGTATTTGCATATCTTCTTGCTGAATGTTATTCCACATATGTAACTTCTGATGTTATTACACATTTGCTTGTTCCGCTATGCATTTTTTCCTGCACTGCTGTATTGAAGTGGTGGTTCGCTCCTGCTGAATCTCCACAGCAAAAACATGTGTATCTTTTGGCTGAATTGCAACTCTTTGTTCTCATCTGCATTTATCTTACATACATTTGGGGTTTTGATGTGCGATGCTTGGTCTGTCCCGCCCCTATAACTACTGCTATGGGATAGATTCCTTGACAAGTTCATTTTTTAATGGGTAGTAGTCCCATTTGGATGCCCATTATTATGACAAAAACTTTAGTTAAACTAAGTTCCTCCCACAAGGCCAACTTTAAATGGATGGTGTACCGGGTTCATATGTGAAATGTACAATTGCCTAGGTTAAGTTTCTTTTTGACTTGGAATACATTAATAATTATTGGGGCTTGTGCAGCAAAAGCCCCAGGTTAGTTCTTCGACATACTTATTATTGTTCTTTTGAATCCTACTCCTCCTACACTGAACGGATTGCATACAACTTTTTGATATATTCTATGTTTTTATTATTTCACTTTTATTAAACTTTTAAAACTTTATTGACCAGAATAGTATTTCTTCAGAATACTGAAAGTTCCATTCTTTGAACTCCAACATTTGAATTACTTTTTGGAAAGTTGTCATAAACCACCTACTTTTATAACCTTTTTAAACTACTTAGTGAAAAATGTCAAATATTGTCCTCATATTCTCAGCTATTGTAATCTGAAAAAATTACAAAGAAAGATTATTCTGAAAAAAAGTACAGTGACTTAAGATACAAAAATTAACAAAATATCACACAGAGGTATACAAATATCAGTAATTTTGACCAGTTTGCAAATTAGATAACTTTTCAGCTTCTCAAAAATCACTTTAGCCATAAATGAGATATTGCATCTGCAGTAACCATAGCAATGCATTTTTAGCAACATTTCCCAAACAGCTGCCACCCACTTTCCCAGCAAGACAGACAAAAAGTACTTTAATATCACACAGCTTTTTAAAAAAAATATGCAATTTTGACCACTTTGCAAATTAGAGACTAAAAGTAAGAATTGTTAGTCATGATATGTTATGACAAAATGTACCTGGGGACGTAATTACATTATTTCAATTTACGATTTGATTATGTTTGCGTTGTTTCATATCTTCATCTACTTCTCAGCTATTTAAACAAAAATATATATATATATCTCTTTCCAAACTCGAGATACTGCGGTCGGAGTAACTATAGCACCAGGATTTACCTAAACGTACCTCTACTTTTCATCTACATGAAATTATGAAAATTACGAAAATATCTATTTTCCAACTTCTATTGCAACTGCAGTAACCATAGCAATCTGTTTTTAGCAATATTTCCCAAACAGCTGCCTTTTAACTCACTTCTCCCGCAAGGTAGACAAAACTATTTTATATATTTCTCAAATTCTTAGCTGTTTAAATCAGAAAAATATGAAAATATCAACACGCTCACGATACCGGAACCAAAATTAACCATGGCAAAGGGATGGACTAAAACTGGCGACAACCTCCAGAAGATACATTATAGTAAGCCTACAATTTTTTTTACAGATATATATCGACTATTTCTGGTGGATTTTCGTAGTACGCATCCGTGCATGCTTTTTGGGGTAGCCTAATATACAGTAGCTCACAACCCCTTGCACAGTAAAAGAGGAGGGGTTTCCATGATTGTCTTGCCCTTCACTTCATGAACTGTCAGTTATCTTTGCCTATATTGATAGTTTTGATACACCCATGAAATTAAATAACCCAAAACAAATTATGCACTAGGATTTGTTCAGGATAGACCTCATTTGTCACCTATATTGATAGTTATTGTATCAATGTCATTCAAGAATTAAAGAAAAACAAATGTTGTTGTGCCATGAAATGAAAAAACTCTGGCAGTGTAAAGCCCATCTTCAGTCTCACTAGCAATTGCTCAATTCATATGATAATTCCAAGTGCAAGTAGTAAGTTAGGAGATACTAGTAAGCCTATTACTGGCTAATAAGCTGTTAAAATGGCCCGTGGCAAAAGCTATACAGTTCAGGGATGCAGTTTGTGGTGAGAGTACTTATTAAGTACTTAATAAGAAACGTTAGTCAGTTCAACCCAATGCTTAATGGTGTCTAGCGAAATATTCAAAACTTGGGGTGATGTTAAAGCATTACGAAATGATCTAATGTCGAGACACTTTACAGAAACACAACATACAAATAACTTTGTGCCGTCGTGTTTAAGGACACAGCCTCTCACGCGGGAGGCCCGGTTTCAATCCAGTTAGGGCAAAAACATTCATCCTTCTAATCACGGGCCGGCTGAACTAGGCTTGCTGGTTCCTTTTTTTGTTTAAGCTGCTGGTACTTAAACCCAACTTCACTCTTGGGGTGTTATTTTGGCATTAGTCTTCTAGGGGGCGTGGGCTCATGTTAGCACTGCCTTTGAATCTGTGTAGTGCGGATTTGCCTGTTTGAGCTGCTCTTGACATAATATGGACTACTACAGTGCAGACAGAATACAATATTCTGCACAGAATATCAGCCCTTCCTGATCAGAATACAACAGATAGAATCAAACCAATTGACTTGTAACAACACACTTTATTGCAATGTATCCCTCGATGACTACTTTATGAAGACAGTTGAGAGAATGCAAAAAGCAAACTTTGACTTTTCTTTAATTGATTTGACACAAATTAAGATTGATTATGAATCAAAACTTTCAGTTTATATTCCCAGTCTCATACTGAAAGCACTGATTAGGTCAACCTACTAACTAGCACTTAGTAATAACAGAGTAGTAAAGCTAGCTAGCTGGCATTACTCCATCTTTCACTTGCTTGTGTCACCAGCTAAAAGTTATATCTTGAACGTAACATTTGCATAATGATAATTATATTGAATCCAATCCAGCAGCATTGTGTTGCTGTCTTGAAAGCAAAAGTATCAAAAAGCACAGAAGAAAATGTATTTCCCTTATCCCAAAATTCAGAGAATGTGAGGGACGGTCAATTCCAGTAATCTAGAAGCAAAGTCTCCAGATATGTTGAAGTAATTACACAACTGCACAGTTCAGTGCTAGTGGATAACCGTAGCTGGCTTATATTTGTCCTGTTGTTTGTTGTTGTGAAATGAAAATGTATTGATCGTTTTTAGCATTTTCAGACTACCCTAGAGACACCATTGGAGAGTGGGGTCACTGCCAGGGATCAGCCATTATCGATAGCGACCCAACACTAGGCCGGAGTTTTCCATAAGACGTTCACAATAGATTGTGGGTATTTCTAAAGACAAGAAAATCAGTTAATTCATTTAAAAAATGCTAAAACAACTACTTTTGGAGGTAACCAGATTGCGAAAAAAATAAATAAATGACTAAGTCTCTAACACTACGTTGGTGAGTAAAATGTATCCTACATACCCTTTAAGTAAATGTGGGGGCTGTAGCAGGAGGCTGCCATGGCAACTCCGAGCTTACCTGTAGCACTGAGTAGGAGGTGTGAAAGTAATGAGTGTTTGAAATAGCAGGGGAATAAAATATGTACGCCAGCCAAGTCAAAAGTCCCCTGATATTCTGTGGAAATTGGTTCAATCTTTGCCACTTCCTTCCCACTGACTTCTTCAATGGCCCAAGATGAGCCAAGTGTTTAAGTACTAGGTGCATACCCTACAGATCTCATATCTTAATTAGATCATCCAGTTGATGCAGGATTTTTCCACAGCAGGAAATGCAAACTTGTAGCTTATTATAGGTTCAATGAGGCTTCTAATGTGTCTAATTTACACTTTCAGACCTGATTTGCCCTAACAAAAAATGTTTTCCTTAATTAAAATTCAAATGACAAATTACATTTCCTATTGCTGCAGGATTATTTTTTTGCTTAGCAAACTGTCTCAAATTTAGATCCTACATCTGTATGTATTAGGCAAAGCACTCAGTTTCAATCTAACATATGCTGTCTTCTATCCCTCTGCCCACCATCCGCTCCATTTCTCTCCCTCTCCTGGGCTAACGTGCCGATTTTAAAATAGCACAGACTGTTAAGGTTAAAATGGCTCTACATGTTGTAAGATCCACTCTTAGCATTACATGTTTCCCTGTTTGTTCAACTAGAGGAGCCCACAAATAACAACTTTTCTTCCTTTAGAGTGTCTGTGTTTCTTCTGAGGAACGCTCTGTCATCCCTGTCTTCTCTACGGGCATGTCTGCAGGGAGAGTCTGTAGTCAGTTTGATTCTCCTCCTTGGGGAGAAGAACAGAATAAACCCCTGCTTATCAAGTTGTCTGCCGTGTAAATACATGCTTTTAAATGGCTAAACGTCAGGGCTTCTTCCTGCTTTATCATGAAAAAAACATATTTTGGTTTGGATAGGTCATCATTTGTGGTTGGTTTATGATACTGCAATGTTGTGATGCGCTCCAACTCGATGCTTTTTCCGTGTTCTGTGGGACTGGGACTGGGGACTGGCCAGGTTCTCCAGTATATTGCAACGCACACCGAGAGATGATCAATCGGTCACCGTCTTCCGTGTGATCCATAGCCGACCGTATGCTCAACGATTTCCTGCCAGCTTTTTAATGTATCTATAGAACAGGTCGATGCCTCCGTGGGAAGAATTCTATATTTTTGTGTGATGAACTACTTATTCATCTCAGTTGGTCACTTGCGTGAGAAAATCCATATCCATTTTCCTTTTGTCTTATATTGGCCTGTGCTTTTCAAGTCATCAAAAAAAGCAGAGGGGGGATAGCAGATAAATGGGTCGGCTTCATACTTGGATACTAATTAAAGCTTTCTGAGACTAATTTACTAGTTCATTACCCCTCCCTCGAGTCGTGATATGTGGGCGTTTACCCTGATAATTCTCCAATGAGTGCACAGGGTTCTCAGCGTTTAAAAGAACATTTACGCTAGGACCCCACGTTGCTTTTATAACCCCCTTTCGTCAGACCTTTGCCTCTCTCTCTTCCTCACTTTTAATCCGCTATCTCTGTGTATCTCGGCCTCTCTCTCCCTCGATGTCTATACCTCCATCCCCCTGTGAGCCCGCATCTCTTTCACCCCCCTCTACCGTCTGTTTTCATGCCAACTCCTTTATCATTCTCCACAGAGTAGGTTTTGTCTGTGCAGGGACTGCCCTGGTACATATTTATACAGTTTCAAGGCAAACAGCAAATGGATTTGAAATGAATTTGGAGCTGGCAAGCGGTTCAGTGTCATAGCTATTTTTACCAGTGTGCCCTCCGTATGTAGATCTGATAAGAATGACACGCTTTTCCCACAGTCTAAGTGTTCTCGATTCACTGTGCAATAGGCCTACGTCTATGCAGATGTCAATTTTTGCATGTAGCACTAAGCCCCTTCCATTAATCCTTAGTACAAAGCTCCTAACTGGGGACGAATGTCCGTATGGGGTTATGTTATTTCATCAATCCCCTGGCTTTGATTTTGCTAGATATACAGTAAGTATACTAAATGCACTTTGATGCATGCTTAATGTATAATTCATACATGGCTAGTGGCATAATGTAGAGTTGGATGATTTTGAATGTTCTGGCAATCAGACAAGATGGCGGTAGTGTTATAGCATTATCAAAACATTTTGATACGTCCATACCTAATATAAGTAACCTGAAGATTATTATTAGTCCTGTACATTCACATGTATTTCCCGTATATATTCAGGCTTTTGTTGAATCTAGGATGATTCATTACTCGGTTTTTTTCAGTGTTTCCCCATTCGGCCAATCAGTGGAGCCAGCCAATACTGTACCAGTCTGGCCAAATGAGAGCCTGCATGGTTGCCTGGACGCAATGCTGCAGAGATGTGCTCATTAACTTTAAAACAGGGAAGGAGGAGATTAATTAGACAGGCTTGGGTGCTGCTGATGTAATTGAGTGATCTGCAAATGGAGGACATTGATTCGGCGTTATGCTGTTCGCTACATTTTAACCATAGGTGGACACTGCGGGATACACAGGAAGGCTTCTGACAGTGGTCGTTTGGTGAAGATTTTTGCGTTGCAGTAGTCTTATTCTGTCAGCTGGCCACAGGGATTGAGGGCACTGAGAATTTGGCTTGACTGGGGCAGTTGTAGTTTGGTGAATATTCCTTCCCACTTAACAAAACCAATTTAGGTTTGGGTAAAATAAAAGAAAATGTTCACAGTTGGATGGATGGGCAGCGTATAGATTAATATATGGAGGATTAGTAATGGAAATAGTTGTTCTCCTTGCGAGTGTAAAACTGCAGAAAAACATGGCTTTGATGGTGAATTAGCATACATTCATACATACATTTTTCAAAGAAGAGAGTGCTTCTCCTCTGTGCCTATCTATTGTTGTACTGCATCACATCAGGGGATCATTGTTGTGTTGTTTTCATGTACATTTCACTGATAAACTGAAACCGAAACAGAAGATAAGAACATAGGATGAAATCCAAATTCAAAACATTTCTTTTTTTACCCCCTTATAAGTTTAATCTCTTTATCTTATCGGCCTTTAGATACGGTTTCTCAATTTCCATTTTAGCCTTTTTAAATATATATATTTTTTAAAGGGCTGTATTTGTATTAATTTGAAAATATACCTCATTGGGTATTGATGCTTTGGTTCTACTGATGCGTTTGTCTCCTTGGTAAGATGTAATGTTCACATTTAACCTTTGCGATGTATGCCGGTTCTCTAGGAGAGAACCATTGATTAACAACTAAATGTGTAATTTGTAGGTCCTTATCAAAGGCATTGGAAGAAACACAGCAAAAAGAGGGAAAGAAAGTGTTTGAATTCATTTTTTCGGAGCTGGGAAACGATACTTAATTCTGCTGACGAGCTGTTTGAGAGGAAAAGGAGAGAAGGGTTGAGGGATGTTGACGGCAGAGAAACGCACTGCAGTCCTCTCTTCCCTTCCCGCTGCATGGTAATGCAGTGCTTTGAAATTGAAATGATTTGAAAATAGAATACGGTGTCAAATTAGCCCGTATGCTGTCCCGCTGGTGCCGGGTTTTTTATTGAACAACATCCTGCCGCGCTTCCCCTCACCAGGGCCCGGTCTCATATGCGTGCTCCGTGGCGGGTTTTGGAGACTGAACTAGAACCCAGATGATTCCTGGCTGTACCACTCCTGTCAGAGTACAACTCTGCCTGCGGAGTGCAACCGTCGTATCAACACCATGTCGCTTGGTGTTCTGGAGCGGGCGCATTGTTCAGCATCTTGGGTTAAACCGACAGGGTCACGGGGCAGTGAATTAACAGGGTGGCACGATGTAGGCATGTACCCACGGGTTGCAGACAAGCCACTGCTGAGCAACTCTGAGCGTCCACTGAAACTCAGAAAGGGGGGGAAACGAGATGAACAGATACCACCTACCCACTCACACAAAGGGAGGAGACTGACAGTATAAAGGCAAGGCAGTGAAGGGCATACAGAGCATTGCAATGTGTCAAAGTCACTGTGACTGGACATTTTGGCGCCTTTGCAGTGTTCATCATTTTATTTATTGAATGTCTTACCAATCACTGTGTAAATATTTGAAGTGCCCAGTGACACTTTCATTTTTAAAAGTCTGTATTAAGTTTTCTCATACACAAATAACGTTATTATATATTCTATTTCCAGGCAAAGTTTAAATGGGATATCCCTAATTTGCTCCAAGCTTACGGAACTAAGTAGAATTACAGCAACAGCACATTCAAACCAACTCTTCCCTCTGCGCAGGTTTTACTTTAACATTCGTCCGACATACATGTGTCTATTGTTTTTAGGGTGGATATTTTACACATTTAAAAAATAGATTCAGATTGCTCAATGATGGCCTATAATATGCAGTGTTTGTGTTCTCACAGAAATTATGGGAACATAATTTCAATTTTGTTCGATTGAGGAGAAACCACTGGGTCTCAGTAATACTGATAAAAGAAAAGGAGGCTGCAGGTTTTCCAATGACAACAAAAGTCTATTGACCGAATGAAATTCTGAATATTGAGGATACGCTTTGCATGCAACCAAAATAATTCATGGTGTTACAATGTTCAATTCTTACTGAAGATATATGGCCATTTCCATATATTGTTATGCAAAAGTTTCCTATAATTCTTTAAGTTGAGGATTCACCACTTGAAAAAGCAATAGTAATGAATCTCATGAGGTGTTTGAATGGTTGATTTTGATGTCTAGATAAGAATGCGCAGGCTGATCAGTTCAGACAGGACACACCACCTTAGTTTGAACCATTATTAGAGAACAATACACATACAATGTCTTGGCGTTAGGTTCTATTCCTTTGGAATAAATCACTGCCATCACGTGATGGTGTGCACTATTCTACTAACAGCATGAACATTAATATAATTTTTACACTACCAATGGTTGTGAGAAAGGTACACCGTGCCAGTCCCTGCACAGAAAGAATCAAAAACAATGAGCTGGAGGCTGGCGTGGTAGGTGGGTTCAGCAACCGCATGCAAGACAACCAGCAGAGTAGCAGAGAGAGTGAGTACCCTGACCAACTTAAATAGACCGCCATATCGTATTAATAATCTGAGACTGCGGTAGGCATGATTCTGACAACAGTTTATGCGTCACTGAGCCAATGCCCACTCGAGTATCCTGCCAGAAATAACTGCCCTCATATATTTACTAATGTAAATATTTAATTCATCAATCCACATACTCACCGGTTTCACATCCACACTGGTTTCCCATCCACACTGGTTTCCCATCCACGCTGGTTTTACATTCACACCGGTTTCACATCATAACGGTTTCACATCCAAACCAGTTTTGTTGTTGCGTACCCACCCCATTCCTAGAAAGAAATTCTGCTTTTTAGCATATGTAATGAAACGAAATGTAAGGAAAACAATATTGCTCAAATGTTGAGTAACAACAGGTCATATATGATGGAGATCCGGAGAAGGAAATGAAAATAACTGCAGAAAATGTATTTTCAAAAACAAATTTACCTGAGTTTCATTGGATCGAGTTTTATTTGACCAGTCTGATCATGTGGGCTGAGGAATTTTAGATGATATAATAACACAGACCTGATTGGCATTTCTTTCAAAGAGTGTAACGCTAGGAGTGTTATTTCAACCACATAGTGCGGAAATACCATTTGAACAGACTTAAACATCTTTAAGTAGAAACCCAGAGAATCTCCTTTCAGCTGTGTCAGAAAAGGCCCAGTTGAGAGCAGAGAAACCAAACCAATTTCAGCTGGCTGCATCCCTGGCAATGACAGATACAAAAAGAATACGTAGATCATACAGAAAGTGATATTTATGTTTAATAAATGATTTGACTCATGAGGTTTGTTTTATGTGTGTGGCAGCTCCTCTTAGGGTTGTTAGATTGATGGGGTATTAGCTCAGTGTCTGTCTGGTTCCTTGTTTGATCTTTGTATCTACGGCAGATTTCACATGCTAAACCTTAGGGTGAGTGCAACCATAGCCCACTCCATGCTTGATTCTTGAGCCTTTTTGATGTATCAAAGTGAGAACAAACAGATGCATTCTGTTACAGTTTGTGAAAAATGATGTGTGTTCTTTTAAAAACTGCAAAGATGTTGAGTGAGGAAACTTCAAGCTGTTTGGAATTTAAAAAAAGCAAAAAATTGTGAGTAGAGTGTAGAACAACTTGCCTTAAAAAGCTGTGGTCTGGCTTCCCACATCAAAAAAAAACATATTTATAGATTTGCAGAACAATTTACTAGCTTTTGTATGCCTGGTACAGAAAGGCAATGACATGACAGTGTTTGTGTGCCACGAGATAGAAGAACAGTGTCCTCCGAGTGGGACTTTATAATCAACAGGAATGGTAACACACTGAGGAGTGGGGAGAACTCTTCATGTTTGAACAGCCGATACCACAACTTGTGATTCCACTTGCATATGCATTGTCTGTACCTGCACTTTTAATTGGATCAATAGCTTTCTCTGCTTGGTAATTGGTCACACTAAATCTTTTCCCTCTGTGTGCTTACTAGCGTGTGTATCGAATGGAGGTGCCACTACTCATGATCAAATGATCAGGTCCTGAAATGTTCTGCCCAGACTGGCCAATAACAGAGCTGTTACAGGACTTGCTCCTTTAGATGATTTATCTTGCTATGCTCTTCTTGCACTGTGTCGCTGACCCCCTCCCTTGTCAACCTCCCTTCAACAGGAAGGGTGCTCATTACCTGGTGTGTCATTTCCTATGTCCCCGTTATCATTCTGACAGCTCCTAATGAAATCCCCTTCTATTCGCGCGCACACGCGCACAGCGATGTTACCTGCCTTTAAATCCTGTCAGTGACTGGCTCTAATGAGCAGCAGCACCTTCACAATCCGAAGGCGCCGTGACATTTGGATCCCCAGGTCCTCTCTGCTCTCCCCAGGGGGGGGCGCTTCCAAGAAAATAAGCCATCTTTTTGCTGACATTCTCTACTGATATTTGAAACCCAGCGTCAGACCATTTCCTCGCTGGGTCCAGAGACCCTTGTTGTCGGTCATTATAATGTCAGCCATGTTACGGAAATCAAATATTCACGAGTCTCCTGTTGTTACAATTTGCTTCTGATGTAACACGGTTTTACAGAGCGACATAGTTTGCAGTGTGTTTGTCAAATATTTCAGAATATATACATGTATATAAAGGTGGATGAATGAGTCTGCATTTATTAGAAGATAAAACACAGAAGTACATTCATGTATCCTGCTGGATTATTAATGCTGGCAAGGTTACTCCTTCTTATTGAAGAAAGACATGTTCGATGCCAGATCTCACACTGTGCCATGGTGCGGTAGGTCTAGGTCTCTAGGATCCTTTCCCCAATCGTTGTTTGAAAGACGGCGAACAGAACATCGGGGAAGAAATACACGTGTCAGTGGAATATGTTAAACAGCTGAGACTAACCGGATTGACTTGTTTTCACAGTTCATAATTACAATTATTATCATTAATATCATTTAGAATTTCAGCAGCCTTAATTTACCAGCGACATCCAGGGACATTTTGTAGGGATCTGTTGAAAAACACAAATACTTCATCCTCGCCTCTCACCCTCATCTTGTGCTTTAGATTTCACACATTATAGCAGCCTGCAATGTGCTACCTTTCTACAAGGCTTGAGTTTGCTGTTTCCCTCTACCAAACTGGCCTGACCGGTAGTACGGTGTATGTGACAACACCATGACAGATTGGCTTAGTACTTAGGGGAAGTCAGGCCTGTTGCTGAGGGTTTTAGATCCATATGTCGTGGGTAGTTTCCAAGGACAAACAGACAGGAAGGCAGATATGCAGTCAGACAGGCCGACAGACAGACAAGCAGCTGAAAGGATGATCTTATGTGGTATGTGCATATTCTGCACTCTGGTCACAAAAACACACTGTTTTCAAAAAGTCATCTTACTTTTCCACATTTTATTTTGTTACAACGTGAAATCAAAATGGATTTAATGGATTTAATCCGCTTTGCCACTGTTCTACATAAGAAAGTAAAAAATATAATTGATTGCGTAACTATTCCCCCCATACTATGGCACAGCTGAATGAGCAGTGGTGCAACCAACCGTCTTTAGAGGTCACATAATTAGTTCAATGTCCAAATTATTGTGTGAGGCCATCTGTACAATTAACCCATTAAGGTGTTTAAAATGATTTTGGGTTGATTACACCCATCTCAAGGAGGTCCCACAGTTAGTTTATAAAATAACAAAATATTGATTATAAAAAAGAAGAAATATTCATAGCCAAACAAGAATACGTTTTTTTCAATCCAATCGGATTGGATAGAGGATATAAGATTCCAAGGCTTTGAATATCCTCGGAAGCACAGGGAAGTACATTATTAGGAAATGGAGAGAATATGGCACAATTATTAATTTGTCTTGAAATGGACGTTCTAATAAAACGAGGCAAGAAGGGCCCTCATCAGGAAGCACACCATGAGGCCTGTGGCAACTCGAAAGGAGTTTACAGTCTTCCAAAGTAGGAGACACTGGGAGACTCTGCAAACTGCAACAACAGCCTGGGTGCTTCACAAAGTGGCCTTGGGAGATTGGCAAAAGAAAATAACTTACACCAAATTGGGGCTAGTGTTTGCCAGAAGGCATGCGGGAGACTCTGAGATCAAGTGAAAGATGTTATGGTCTGATGAGACTAAAATAAAGTTTTTGTTGTTAATGATAATTACTATGATTAGCGCATACCTAACGCCGCACATCATCCGGAGAAAAACTCACCTGCCGTAAAGCGTGGTGGTGGCAACATAATGATATGAGTCAGGGCCTGGATCAAATCTTGTGAAAAAGGCAAAATGGATGCAGCCGAGTACAGAGATATCCTGACATGGCCTGGAACTTGAGAGAAGATTCACCTTCTAGCAGGACAATAACCAGACAAATGCTTTCCAAGCAACAACTGGAGTGGCTTTAAAACAGATTGCTTAATCAACTGTACATCTGAGGACATTTTTAATTAACAAAGAAGGTTATTGACTAAGGGGGGTAAATATTTATGCAATCAATTATTTTCTGTTTTGTATTTGTCATGAATATAGACCAATTTGTGGATTTTAATTTTCACCTCGATATTATGGACATTTTTGTGTAGATAATAGGCAAAGCCTCCTAATTAAATCAATTTTGATTCCATGTCATAAACACAATAGCATTTGGAAAAGTCCAAGTGTGGTAAATACTTGAGAGAGCAGCTGTATCAACATCGATCACAATCCTATTCCAAATAACGTTCAGGTCTTCCAGAGATATCTGATGGATGATCATGTGACTTGAGTGTCTTTTTCACACTTTGAAGGGTTTGCCAGGCAACTACAAAGTAGGATATGGGTGAATACCTGATATGCAATATATGCATGAATATCTGGCTTAGCACATGACTAGAGGATGCATGCTGGTGGAGGTTACTATGTTGGTTGAGAATGTTGGTGTAATCACTGTGAGAATAGGATGTCATTGTTACAACTGCACAATACATGAGCGGATATAATCCATAGTGCTCTGTTTCTGAATACCACCTGCTCATGCATCAAAGATATCCACAGAGCTGTGAGCCTGCATTGGGTTGTATTGACATGGATTCTGTGCAATATATGTCCCGAGGGCAGCTGGCATTTGGGAATCAATTGTACTGCAGGACTACATATAAAAGATGGGTTCATGTGTATTCTCTCAATCAAACTTTTATAGCACCGACTGCATGGACTGGAATATTTCACTATATACTGTATAGTTCACCACATACACAAATGTATCAAGGGATGTGATATATAGTGCTATTTGAAATTCTACACCCTCTTGAATTTTTCCTTAGATTAAAGGATTAAAATATTTTTTTCAATTTATCTTCACACCGTTCGCAATACTTTGAAGGGGATATTTTCTTTTCTTTATGAAATAAATTATATTTTGAAAGAAATACAAAAATATCATAGTTTGGTGGTGTTTCACTTGGTGGAAGCACTTTTACCATTAATTACACATGGTAGTTTGTCCTCACATGTCTTGACCCACTTTGCACACATAGATTTTGTAATATTGGACTCAAAACTGTCCAAGCTCTGTCAACTTAATGGACAGCAATCTTCATACCACATGTGTTAAATTTGATTGAGTTTGTGGCGCTGTATGGGCAACTCAAGGCAACTTAAATAATGGCTTCCTTCCTCCCACTCTGACATACAGGCCAGATTTGTCAAGTGCTTGTTGGCACATGTACACTTTGACCAGTCTTCAACCATAAAAGCCAGGAGCTCTGTCACAGTTGCAATTTCCTGTAAGTAGCATCTCTGACCAGTTTCCTACTTGCTTGGTCATTGAAGCGTAGAGAGACACCTGATCTAGGCAAAGTCTTGCTGGTGCCACACACCTTCCCTGCTTTTTAATCATCTGTACTTTGCTGCACTGGTATTCAAGGCCTTTTCAAATGTTTTTACACCCTTCCACTGATCTGTAACTTCGTCCCTGAGTTTTCCTGAATGCTCTTTGGTACTCATTGTTGAGTGTTTGCTTTGCAATCTACTACCCAATAAAGGGAACCTATAGAAACGGCTGAATCTCTACTGTTTTACAAAGGTGGGGGCCAATTCTCTTTGTGTGTGATTTTGAAGATGATTCATTACCTGAGAAAATTTAGGATTGTTATTACAAGGGGGACATACATATAAACTATTCCAAAATAGAAAACAGAAAAAAAATGTAGGTAACTTCTTTTCACAATAACAATAAAAAATATGTGAGTATGCTGTGTAGAGGATTGATTGATCCTTATTTCAATGCATGACAATTTAAAGCACTGGCAAGCAAAAGCTAAAAATATGTGTAGACTATTGGCACTTTATACACGACACTTTATACATGCACAAATACCTTATCTTTCTTTGATTGACTGAGTCGGTTTGATTCCATTGGGATGGATGAAAGATCCTTGACTAATGTGTCACAACAGATGCCCGGGTGCATAATGTGAGATCGATTGAGCTCTAAGCGTTAATTACCTTATCTTGCTGGACTCTCAGGGTTCATAGTGTAGTAAAGAGTGAAGGGCCTGGAGCCACAGAATCTGCTGCCTGCACCCTGCACCGGCCCACCTGCTTCTCTGCATTACAGAGTACTGAAGCGTAAAGTTGCACTTTATCAGTCAGAGATGAACAGAAATCAATATCGCCAGAAAGAGGGATATGGAAATTAATTTGGAACTGGTGTGTAAGAGTTAGGCTGCAGTAATAAATCAATCTATCATCTCCCTGCGTGACAGCATCACTAGGGAGACAGACAGAGAATGGGGCTGGGGTGGTGGGGCAGACGGCTATGAAGAAATACAGTTTGGCAGTCCGACACACAGAGAGGTAAGGAGGGAGGATCTTATTAGGAGTAGGTATTAGGTCTTCATAGCAGATTGGTAGGATAGCTGTTCAATCAACTCTAGACATTGTCTAATACGATACAAGATTTTTGTCAGAGTACACTTATCCCAAACCAAATGGCATAGTATCTTTTCAAATCGATCTCTTATGTGATAAGTGTTATACTGCACCACTGCATGCCTGTGCTCTAACCTGGGCAAATACTGGTCTGGAATCTTTGAGATTCTTTCAGACTTCCTTGAAACTTCCTGACAGACGACCCAAGCCCTATCAACTAATTAACTCATTCTTACAGTCTCATTTCAACCCCCCAAGAATCTTCATTTATCAGGAAAATATGTCCCATCAATCAAATTTTGGCTCAGCAAATTGGCTAACACTACATTCAGAGAGATTTTGATATATGCTGAGCCACAGTCTATCCAAATTTGCATCAAATCTGGCAACCTCTCGTCACCTATGTCAACAGCGTCATTAATGTGCTCATTTTTTTTGCATCAGGTTTAGGGGCAGGCCCTTTTGTCCAAGCAGTAAGTGTGTCTGTGTTGTCTGTGTGTGTGTGTGTGTGTGTGTGTGTGTGTAATCATAAACAACCTACCTAATTTTAATGTTTTTAAACAGAGGCCTTGTTACAGAACCAATAAACCTACAGTATATGCACTAGTTTTGATTCGTCTGTTCTGTACGTCAAAGCCATTTTAATTATCTTGTTTGTAAAATAGTTTATATTGAGCTTAAGATTTAGTGTTATTATATGTCAGTTATCTTGATTTTACTATACCTACAGAAAGCTGAGACCCACATCTCATCCATAGGGACAATGCAGTGTTTTACCCGTAATTGCATTTTAAAATGTTATACAATCAGAATGGATATTTCTCTCTGGAGCTTATGGGAAGAGGCAGTGAGAGTGGATCGTTCATCATTGCAGCAGGCCCCAGATAAACTGGCTGAGCGGCAGAGTAGAGATGGTCCCTACAGGAATCATGATGCTTTGGCCAGGCTGATCCGCGGAGAATGGACACCAAATCAGAACTGATTCATTTTGGTCCGTGCACATGCTCCTCATTTTCTAATTACCTAATGTATTTGTTGGCCCTTACGAAAGTTCCACTTATCTGTACTTTTGTCTGTTTAAATGGATAGAAATTGTATGGATACAGATGCGTCCTCTCCACTGACTGTCAACACACAACTCCAGTTGAGAAATTGGTCATCAGAAATTAAATCAACTGGATGGTTTGGTCGCGCCCAGATGCCCTTTACTGTTTTATCAAATCATTGTTCAACCTGCCACTATGTGGTTGCAGGCACATAGTCCTAGGAGAGACAGGTAGTCAAAGGCAGAGACACTGACAAAAGAAACAACTGATAAAAAATCGGAGAGCTTCCCTAATCAGTGCAGTGGATTCAGGTGCGAGATCCTCAAAATTCCCGAGGGATCCAGGGGGTAAAGATGTCCGTTTGTGTTGCCTGGCCTTCTGTCACTTGAAAGTTTAGTAGTGACGTGATGCCGGATGCAAGCTGCCAATGCTATTGTTCCGACATGTGATCCAACCTTCTCTTCGGTCAGGGGGTGATGTCACTGTCATATCACGGTATGACACTACTTCGGCATCTTAATTCTGTTACCGTACAGGCATGTGACAACAGAACGGTCTCATGTTTTCTGGCTACAGTGTACCTTTTTTTGCCTTGTGTGTCACAAAATTGGTCTCACCAAGCCTTCTGGGTGAAAATGTGATGTTAACACAATCAAATGTTCTCCATTGTTGAATTACCTCTTTTTTTTCTTCTGCAGAACGTTGCTGCAAGTTAAAGGCTTGTCATTCCGTTGACAACTGCTCTAGAATTCTCACTACAAGACATAAGGAAAATAGATGGCTGTACTTTTTAAGTAGAATGAACAGGAAACAGCATTTCCATGTCTCGTCCGGTTCCATATTTTCGGATCCCGTGTCCAGTTTTGTCATGTTAAAGCATGATGATAAACAGAATCAGTTGGAGGGGGTGTGTATGGGCGTGCGTGCGTGCGTGCGTGCGTGCACCTGTGTGTAAAGGCATTCATTGGCTGTACTGAGTTTCACTTTTGCATGTGCTTGTCTTTGTTTTGACATTCTTGACCCTAAATACATGCCTGCATTTGGATAGACATGCGCTCTTTGAGCGTGTGTGTACGTGTGCCTGTGAGTGTGTGTGTGCCCCGCTCTTCTATCTTTCTGTGTACCTGTCTGTCTCTCTGTGTCTGTCCCCTTGTCTGTCTGTGTCCTGTCTGTAGTTGAGTTTAATGCTTCCCTATATGCGCTGTGGTTAAATAAAACCCCGGTCATGATTTGATAGATTTTCACACAACGTCATCCATTGAATGGGCCTTTGTATGATGGATTGTTGGCATATATTTGACGTTTTTATCTAAGAATGATTGAGAAATACTTAATCCAAGTCATCATATTTATGAAATTTTGGTCTTACACTGGCCAACTTTAAGGTCATGTTATTTTTTATGTGTGAATATAGATGCTGAAAAGCAAACAATTGTTGTCATATAAAGCTCTACCAAATGCTTTATAAGAGTAGTATTTTGACTTCAAATTGAATTGATTTTGTGTTACGTACACATGAAAGTCTTAAAGGACGGATGGTTAAGATCAACAGGTAATTTGCCAACACTGTCAAATATGACAACAATCCTTCCTCCTAATAACCATTCTGTGGATTCAAGGTGGTTAATATCTTTAAATCAAGGTTGTTTTTATCTGAGTTTTGTGAAAAATTGCTCATTTTCGTTTACTCTGCTGTCGTTTCTTAGCTATTTTCTGCTACATTATTTTGCCATTGAGACTTAAGCAACTAACCTCTCTGTGTGTTTGGTGCTACTTACAGCTAATATATGTGATCACACAGTGAAATGAACTCCATTTATATAGGTTTCATTTAGCATAAGTCCTCTACTGAAATATTTCTTTAGTCCACTGATGATTCAATCTTGAGTATTCTCTTTTAGCGTTTACTCTCCATTGACATTCACAGGCGTGGGCAACATATTGGAACATAATGTTACACAAACTTTACACGTTGAGTCAAACTTATGCAGAGAATATTGTTTTTGGCTCCTTGTGGTTAATCATACACAGGTAACAAATATGATTATGAAGATAGGGGAAGGGGGTGTGAGAATGACATGACGGAGCTTTGAGCTGAATACACCCTTTCCGTTTTGCCGCATTCTTGAATCTTTTTGAGGGAAAGGGTCCTATTTTGAACTTGAAGACCCTTCTTGTTCTGTTAGTACTTTGTAACAGAACTCATAACTTCCAAGCTCCACATATACCATAGGCTATGTATCAAATTGTTTTGAGTAATTGTTTCAGTCTCTGTTTCAGTTTCTCTTTCAGTCAGATTTTTCACAGGGAAAATAACCTAATATTTCTTTCTCTTTTGAGCGTTTTTAAGGTTTGTATTCTTGTATTCTCTGTTTCCTCCATCTTCTCCATTTTTGATCCTAGGTCCCCTTACAAAGAAACACAATGATGATGATTTAGGTGATAATGACGGGGCGGAGGATGAAGGTATTTTTTGATGCCAAACTGATTTGCATGACAAGGAACCCTCCAATTTTTTCTTCTTTGTTTTTCTTACATTTCTTGTCCTTTTTTGAACGTGAAGATTTTTTTTCTTCGTAGTTTTTGTCTTTTTTGCTTGATGTTTTAAGAGAGTATGTTTAATGTCTCCCGTCATTCCAACGTACATAACCTTTAATAATCTAATGTAGGCTTTTGCTTGAATTATTTTTATTTTTTTTATTTTTACATGTTGCATCCCACCTAAAAAAGACTAGTAACTATTAACACTTCAATCAATCCGTAACACATTTTTGCATGATTTTTAAATGCTCTTAAACAAAAGATAGTGCTATTCCAACCCTGGGGAATTGGATACCCTGATCAATACTAACACCAGTCACCTTCAGTTGTGTTCAAAAAAAGTTTCCTTTGCAACATGTATGGATGTTCCTGGATCGATGTGAGCAGTGACCTGCAATGTATTGATCACAAAGTTCCTTCTTAACGAGGCATATTCATCATTATTTTACACCAATTCAACTACATTGTGGCACAGCAATCAAGGCAAATATTAAATGGGCTCCTTGGAGAAATGTATAAGCCTTTAGGAAGAACACCAGTAACCTCAAAATGAAGTTATTCACAGAGAAAGTGAGAAGGAGAATTTCCTACTTTAGGTAGAACACAGATTAAATAATGCACATCTTCTGTATTAGCTGGTGAAATAAGCACCAATTACAGGGAACTAAACTAGGACCGCAGCAGCTGTCTTTGATCTGAAGCAACTTGCGATTTCCTGAAAACACACATCAAAAGATTAACAGCACAAATACACAGCAAAATCCCACTATGCCACTGAAGTTGGGCCATTCACTTGATGAAGAATCCAGGCCAGACAAATACAAATCTTTAAAACAAAAGACTGGCAGAACCAACACACTGTTAAATGTGAATGGAGTGTCCCAAGGACCACTCGGCTTGCCGTCTCACTGGAGGTGATCTTTGGAGTCAAATCCCTGGACAGGACAGAGATACAGAATCAAAAACAAACCAAAGCAAGGCTAACCACAGCATACTGCCATGAAACCTTCTGGTCATGCAAATATGCAATTTATCCACACCACAATGCAATACCAACTGGATGTGCATTATCCCAAATGCAAACCAATTAAAAACATCTATTCATGTTTTCTGCTCTTTGTTGCACTTTTACAGATGGTCATTTCATAGGGAATTCTAAGAGGCGCTCTCACATTGTTACACCAACACAATGTACTGTGAGCTAACATGGCAGTCGTTCTAAAACCTTGCCAAATTCTCTGGACAGATGACTCAGCCCAGGAGAAATGTGATAGACATTCTCTACATATCTTGTTTGTAAGGTCATCTTGATGTAGGCTGGCATTGGAAGGATCGAGTGCAGTGCTTCTACAGCTAGTCCTCTGTGATGCCAGCACCTGTCTATACTTACCTCCATTTACCTCCAGTTAGGCTGAACTTTGCACACTATGGTTTCCACCTTTGATGCACAACACAAACCTATGATTAGTAGGCCCAGTTTAGACCACATAGCTGGGAATATTTCCTTCTATTCTGAGGAGCCAGTGGAATCAATCTCAGGGTCTTAATCAGTCCAGTAAAATGGATGTCAGTTTACGTTGTTAACTCCATTACACCAGCCCACAACATTCCCTGACTTCTGCTCGTTAGGGTGGGTTTATTCACTCTTTTCGTCAGAGAAAACTGAAGTTCGTCCAAAGGAAATTGAATGTCGCTTTTTTTATTTCTGATGAAGATGAAATGATTAAAATGGCAAACAGCATACAGAACAGTGAATGGCATGAAGAACAGGCAAACAGACAGAACATACTCGGCCATACCATTCTCTGGCTGGATGTGCGCCATTTTAAGCTTCTGCTGGTATTTGCCCAAGAGTTAGAGCTGTTGGACAGATGTATAAAACTCATGGACACGCGTATTGACACACTAACACATGCTCTTTCCAGTTATTCTTCAGACCTGGTTTCCTTAACGGATGTCATTCGCCTTACTATTATTTTTGTATCCGGAGAGATAATGCATTACTCTCTAGGCTCATTTCTGTGCTGTTTTACACACTTGCAAGAATCTTGCCCCTCTGCGATTCAATTAATTCACCAACTCAAATGGAAGATTTTAGGATTCTGAGGGCCCATTTCAGAAAATAATCTAGATTTGCCCTCCGGATGTCTCGCTCGTTCTCCCTCTATTTTATCTCTCTCTACTCACTTTCGCAACCAACGTCTGCTTTCACACATACAAACACACATGCATAGGTCCACCGACACACACACAAACACACACACACACATACACACATACAGCTGCTGCTCAGTCCTAATCAATAATATAGGAGTTATGCTGCATTGCCTACTGAGAAGATGAGAGGTGCTCGGCTTTTCTCTCTCTCTACCTCTCTAGGAGCCTTCATTTTCACTGACAATGAAAGAGAGCAAAAGAGAGTTGGAGAAAGAAAATCAACTAAAAGAACACAGATGGGCGAATACGGCCTCGTTTTAGAGACAGAAATCTGGAAGATTCTATCCTATTTCCTTCACTATTTAATTACTTTCCTCAGCACTGAGACCTCCTGCAAGTGATTCCCTCAACACCAAACATCAATAAAATATTGAACATGTACTGTATGTAGATATTTTTCACCCGAGATGAAAAGCCTGTCTTCCTTTGTGGAAGATGAAAGTAATTGTACGCTTTTTTCCTACATCCATATCCACTATTTAATTCTAAACCAGCGCCCCAAACTAGATGTCCTCCCTTGAAAAGACTGCAAAGAATCAATTGAGCTGATATCATTATGAAGTTCAGTAAGCAGTGAGCACAACACATTGTTGAAATAAAAACGTTGGATAGCTGAAATAGAATTACAAAAGTTTTCTTCAGTGTTTATACGGAAACATTTTGGTTCAGACTTGTTCATTTGATTAAAAAATTAAGGATAAAACTAGCTACCTGTGCCACAAATATTGAAATGTCAGTTTGAATATATCTGCTTATTCAATTCTGACAGTTTATTGGCCCGAAAATACAAGCAAAATTAAAAAGAGTCCATCAAATTTCCTGAGAGCAAAAAAAGGCATTAATAAAGAATTTTCAATCACCAGGAACGTGTCATACATGTCATGTAGGAAATGAGCAGTCTGACGCGCAAAGCAGAAATTGTCTCAAAGCAAAGTCAACGTGCCACAAATGAGAATAGCAAGCGTCCACAATTCAGATAGCATCTCCTGCTGTCGGCTTTAATTTGTCCTTTAATGATTTCTCTCCCCTTCTTGCAGACATCCGTGAAAGTGGCAGCCCCAAGCCCGTGATGGTGTTCATCCATGGGGGATCCTACATGGAAGGCACTGGGAATATGTTTGACGGCAGCATTTTGGCAAGTTACGGCAATGTTATCGTCATTACCGTGAACTACCGGCTCGGAGTATTAGGTAAGCTTTCTTAGCTTTTGTCCTTATCGCTAATCCGCCAACACTAGCTGCCTACATATGCACAATAGCTGCCGTCAGTGCTATCTGTTTCCTTGGAGACACAGAGTGAAACGACGTGAAATGAAGGTACCATGGTTTCAGCCAATCTCAATGACATTAGAGCTACATTTGTTTTCATTTTAACTTTTATTGTGATTTACCCCTACTTGGAGCATCAAGACTTAGGAGCCCCACACAGCTCTGTGGCAATATCCCTTTCACTCACACCAGCAGCATATGTGTCAAAGAAAAACTAGCTTGGAGGCAGAAGATTTAAGATTATATTAAATATGGAGGATAATTATAACCGATAATACTTTATGACCAGATCCCAGCATGTGTCCCAGCCTTTGTCCCCAACCGATGACGATTTCCAAATTGATTTCTCTTCATTACCACTCTTAATTTGTACAAATTGTGAATATTAGAAAGTTTATTTTCTTATGAACAATTTGGCACCTTCCTGAACGCCTCCCAAAATCAAACTGGGAACGACTGGAATCTAAATACATTAGGCCTGACTGGTTCCTATGGAGGTTGATAACTTATCAGTAGTGTTGATGTGAAAATCACTATTTTTGGTGATGATCAGGTAAGTGGTGAGTCTGTGTTTTCACTAATGTTGGTTGTACTGTTGGGTAAAACGCTACAAGAGAAAGGGAAGCGTGTGGATCTTCACTCACCTTTTCAGCTTCATAAAGAGTCTTGTTGACATTTCCCACAGTGTGTATTTATCCCTGTAGCAGTAGGAAAAGGTGATTCAAACCACTCATGCTCTGTGGAATGTGATGAGAGCTGGGTAACGTCACAGGAGCAGGCAGTGTGACAAGCCAGCTCTCAGCTCATCTGACCAGCCAATCAAGGTGCTTGTCTAACAAGGCCCAGAAATGCCTTGGCCTCTACGGCCTTCTTTGTAGTGAAGGCTGCGTGTTATGTACCATTGGAAGTAACTGAATAGTCCTGTCAATGTGGCACCTTCATCTTGCGGCTGCTTGTGTGTGGGAGACAAGGAGCAGCTATTTAACCAGCACTGCCACTCCTCCTAATTAACCTGACAATTAGAGGAAAGCTGAAAAGGAGGACTGGAAAAAAACACGAGAAAGGGAGAGAGAGACGAAAGAAAGAGCAAATGCTACATGGCACTTTTTTCCAGCGGCTAATGATCCAGCCAATGCTGTTGCACCTGTTGGAGGCCAGGCCGACGTTTATGACACGCTGGCCACCTGATGATTTGTTTTCATTTCACCAGGTGAGGCACGCAAAGCCATTAGGAACCCTGGATAGGCAGAGTGGCTGACGTGAGCTTAATTTAGCAGTTTGTGCTTAGCATGGGTGGGGAATTGACCAGAGGCTACTGCCAGCTTCCCTGCCTGCCCGTCCGTCCGGTTGTGTAGATGGGTCAGGCTCTGTAGGATGCCATAATGGAATTTAGCACACATTGCTGTCGGCGCGTCATTATCTGAATGGTTCTGAATTCATGGGCCGAGTCATACTCATCATACCCTCCTATATAAAACCACATTCTGGCCTCGCTTCAACCCACGTTAGATCTATTTAAAACAGAGCTGCACACACTGTAGTGTTGGCATCCTTAATCAAACACAATGTGCCGGTCCAATCCATCATTCTCGGTTGTTGAATCATGATTTCCCTCTAAAACCAAAGATGTAATTGCCTGAAAAGATTAACAAAAGGTTAAGCCGATGTCATTAAGGAAATTAGTAACTTCATGTCTAAATCAGGATGTTATTTTTTACATAACTTCTTGACTCACTTCATCAGAAACACTTTTTTCTTTATAACATCCTCACATTCCTCCTATGACGACAGAGGAAGGTGAACTGTCTCGGCAATATCCAGGTAAGGAGGCCAGGTTCCACTACTCTGCCCTGGCAGGAGGCGCAGCAGACAGGGAGCTGATGTAGCCAGCGTGGGTTTAATTGCATCTGAGGTGTTTGCTTGGAGTGAGCTGCGTTCTCCCCATTTTCAACCAATTTCAACAATCTTCACTGCTGTCCTTTGTTCTCCCTGAAGTAATTGGGCGGCTGTTAAAAAAGGGAAAAAAGCCTTGCATGTGGCCCAGTGTTGGAGATTATTATTTTTCATGCTTATTAATTTTTTCTCCTTGAAACAAATACCCTGGCTAGTTTGTTTCATTAGCCTGCCTCTGCTGTCTGTTCCTTCACGGCTGGCCCGCAAGTTCCTGTTAGCTGCTGGCACCACTCTCCGATTGGTGACTCTCGGCTTGGATCAGGATCTCAGAGACGAACACGACAACCGTCTGACACCAGTCTCTGAGCAATGTGTCTTGGGAGATGCTTAGATTGAGTGCATTGATTCATTTGGAATAATTCAGCGGTTGTTGTTGATGGCCACAATTCAACTAAATACTACAACGGTGCTCATTAAGTGGCTATTGTTTGCTGAATATAAAGCGTGTTCATCCAACTGCTTCACCTTAGAACACACCAGATATGTAACCTACTCTTTCATCTGGTCACTTCTGTTCTGTCCCCGTAGTCTATTGTGAATTGTCCTTGTGCGACTAGGTGGCTTTGTGGAGGTTGCGAAGGACTGAAGCTGAAGGACGTGGCAGGATTGTCGGGCCTGTGTCCTCAGCTTGCTGGTGACGCAGCAGAGTTTCAGTGCCGGCTGGTAGAGACGAGCAGATGTCCGTCTCGGCGCCATAAGTGGCTGGCTCGAAATCCATCCCCCAATCGCGTTCATTAGCCAGATCCTCTCAGAAGAATACCCTCCCTGAAACACAAGGTCCGCCTCAGGGCGGCATAGTCAGAACCAAGAAAGCGAGACTTAAGTTCTCCTTCAGCATGCGCCGTTACACTGGAGTGACACACAGGGATGAGTGTGGCTTTGTTCCTCTTTGTCACTTCAGTGTCGTAATCCTCTCCAGATCTCACCGGGCCTGCTGTGAGTATTGGTCCAGTTTCACCGGGAGGTTATCTGACGGTACACTCCACCACCCCCACCAACTCACGCCTTTATTTACTGCATCTGGAGTGCCGGGGAAAATTGCATTGTGGCTCCATCTCATGTGAAGCTCCTGCAATTTACAGCCAAAGCCTCGGGAGTTATCACGGCGATGGCTGCTGGCGTTCCTGTCAAGCTGACCACCCTCGTCCGGCCCCGCTGCGGCATTCATTTTGCTCGCAGATAGGAGATACTGCGAGCTGACGGGCAGCGGGGGGATGGATGGATGCCGACTGACACATCCGTCTTTGCCACAGGGATTAGCTCGCCTGGCTTCTGGGCATTTCCGTGGAAACCAACTGCCAGAGCGAATGATCAAGGTGCTTTCGGGGCCTGGGCTGGGAGCGGGGCACCGGACTGCTGTGGGTTTGCTCCCCGGAAAACAGATGGACATGTTTAACACCTTGGAGACGAGGGGTGTTGGAAGATCAAAGCCCCAGAACCCTCTTCGCTCAAAGGGAGGGGCACCCTATTTTCATATGTACACATGTAGCAAGAGTGCAAACCTCTGAGTGCCCTGTTTGAGGTTTTTATAGACCGTACACTAACTGCCTCCCCTTGCTGTAATCCCTACTCAACATTTGATACAGTGTATTCTTTTTTTTTTTTTTTACAGCTGAATTATTCATATCTCCTCCAGTAATTTGACACAGCCCAGAGGTGTCTTTCTCTTTGTTACAGCAA